>JBBPMP010000302.1:0-27771 GCA_038090395.1 Boletales sp. KT-2023a | reverse complement strand
CCACCGCGCTGCGCTGGCGGACGCGGCCGTGGCGTACGGGCTGGACGAAGCCGCGGCGGCGGTCGTGTACGGGGATGGCGACCGGGAGGTGCTCGGCGCGATCGCAGCGCTGCGACAGCTTCAGGACGATGGCGTGGTCAGACGGGTCGGCATCAGCGGTGCGTTCCTTATACCTGTTTGCGCCCGCGTGAGGTGACACGACGCACACACGACAGGCTATCCCTTGCCGACGCTGCTGCGGCTTGCGATCCTGGTGCAGCGCACGACGTCGCGGCCATTGGACGTCGTGATGTCGTACTGCCATCTCAACCTGGAAAACCGGACGCTGTTGGACTTCAAGACGGCGTTTGAGCGGCGGGCGGGCGTCAAGCAGGTTCTCACCGCGTCTCCGCTGTCCATGGGGCTGTTCGGCCCGAGCCCACCCTCGTGGCACCCTGCGACCGAGACGATGAAGGCGGCGGCTCTGAGAGCGGCGACGGCGACACAGACGCCAAGTGGGGAGAGCGGGCTGTCAGAGTTTGCGCTGCAGTACGCGTTTTCAATGGCGAGAGAGATGGGCATCCCCACCGTCGTGGGGCTAAGCTCGCCCAAGGACGTGCATGAGAACGCGCGGATATGGTACGATGTGGACAAGCAAGCGCTTGCAGAAAGCGACACGTGGAAGCTGCGCGTCCAGGAGGTGCTCTCTGTCATCGGAGACGACGTGCTGGACTGCTCTTGGGAGAACCCGACGTTCCAGTCCGGATGACGATGAGTGATGCGTTGCTGTGTTATATTTACAAGCACGATGGTACCAATAAGTGTACATGCCAGAAAATCAACCGTCGCGTTATTCACCCTTGTCGTCTCACCGGGTCCTGATGATACCCGCATTGACCAGTTTAACAATCTTGTCACGTATCAGGGGGTTCTTCATGTGGTCCTGCAGCGCGCCAGGGTTGGACTGCGCTTGTTGCAAGATTTGCTGCATCACAGGATCGCCCATGATGGCCTGCACGATCATTCAGTTTCCCGATCCGCCTCAACTAAAAAAAACGTACGGCGACTTCGGGATCCTTCATCGCGCGCTCAAGCGTCTGCTCCTCTGTCTCCCCTGCACGCTGAGAAAAGAGCGCTTGTTGCGTCTTCAGTTCTTGGGCGCGGATCTCGGCCCCGTGTGCGTCGGCGGTGTCTGCAGTCGTTGCGGCTTGCAGAGCCTCGAGTGCCTTGCTATACTCGCGCATTGAATGTAAAATCGAAGCCTTGCGAACGTAGGCTTTGACTAGAACGATGTGGATTCACGTCGCGCCCTGTCACGATAGAGATGCACGCACCAAAGGACGGATCGACCTTGATGGCTTCGTTGGCGTCCTTGAGCGCCTCAGCGAACGCCATCAGTTTCATGTACGCTGCAGCGCGGTTGTTGTATCCACGCGCGTCCACGGGGTCGCGCTTGATGCTCTCCGTGTACAGCTTGACAGCACTGGCAAAGTCACCCGCCTTGAACACGGCGTTGCCCTCCTCGCGCGCGATGGCAGATTTGGCGGGGTCGATGTAAGCCTGGCGTTCTACTTCCCCTATCGCCTTTTCGGTGGCCTGCAGTTTGGCGAGGATGCTGGCGTCGCGGTGCTCGGCAAGCGACTTTTGAAAGTACTTTTTGGCAGAATCCAAATCGCCCTTTTGCGAGTATGCAGAGCCGATACGTCCGAGCGCCTTTGCGAGATGCTTGAAATCTGCACGATACTGTCATGCATGTCAGCACGACACACGCTGAAAGTCCAGGAGAAACAAGAGGCGTACGCTTCGTCCTTCCTCGACTGCCTTTTCGCACGTCTCGATACACTTGTCGTACTCGGCTTGCTCAAAGTACACGGCCCCGAGGTTGGTGAGGAAGGTGATGTCCTTTGGCCAGAGATCCCAGGCTCTGGCGAATTCAGCGGCTGCCTCGGCGAATTGGCGTTGCTTGTACAACTCGGAGCCCTTGGTCTTTGCAGCGAGCGCATCTGCCTTGGCTTTTGCCTCTTCCGCGTCCTCTTCTGACATCTCGACATCGTCCTTTTCCGGCTCGGGTGCAGGGGGTGGTGGGGTGGGTTTGCTGTTGGACGACGAGGGGGTCGATTGAGTACGAGGAGGGGATGGTGGTGGAGACGGAGCGGATGTCTTCTTCAGACCGGAGGGGAGATCGTCCGAACCCTCTCCGCGGGAGAAGCCCTGGAGGTCGATACCCATTGCAACACCCAGGACATCGATCATCCTTGGATCTGAACCCAGGGCCCTGGACAGGCGTCAGCACGAACGCAAAAGGACGGGTACATTCGTAGAGACTGACGATTCTGCAAGCTGGGGATACTGTTGCATCATCTGGAGCTACACAGATGGGAACGGATGAAAATGGCACATGGATCGTTGCATTCGGCAGCGTACCTGTTGCACGAATGCGGGATCCGCGAGATGCTTTTGGGTGCGAGGGTTTGTTGCGAGCTTTCCGATAAGATTGGGGTCTCTGAAAAACTTGGCAAGGCCCACGTCGGACCCTGCGGTGATGTCCTTGGCTGGACGGTCGTCAGTGTGAAGAGGATGGGCGTCGATGCCGCGAGCGAACCTTGCGCATCCTTGACTTCCTGGAGACCCTTGCGAAGTGCGGGGCTGTCTTCGTACTTGATGCCTTCCTCGTAGGCAGCGATCGCTTCATCGAATCTGTGGGCGCCGTGCAAGGCAGCGCCCTTTCTAACATAACCCTTTCCCCAAGTTGCGTTGAGGGCGATGCACTGTAGTACCGGTCAGCAGATGGGCCGATGAGGAGGACACGAGCGACCTTTTCGGCATCGCCGAGTGCTGCAGGCCACAACTGCTTGCCGGCGTTGGCTGCACTCCGGTTGGAGTAGAGGACGTGGTTGGACGAGTCGAGGGCTATGGCGGCTGTAAATAGCTGGATGGCCTTGTCATAGTCTTTGGCAGCGAACGCCTTGTTGCCTTGATCTTTGAGGGCGTTTGCCTACATGATGGGCTGAGTTAGCGGACGCGAGTGAAGCGAGCTAAACGTGTTACATCGGCCATTATGTGCAGTGAGCAGCGTTAAGATCGGTTAGGAGGTTTCATCACTTTATATATACTTCTCTCAGCGGGAACTTTCTCGAAACTTCGCGCAACTCCGGTGCGTACCCATCTCATACGGTAGTAACGCATTAACATTTTGTTCAGGGACAGGACTTCCATGAGTGCAGCCATGGCTTTGCTCGTCGAGTTGGTCAACTTTCTGCAAAAACAAACGACCGGCTCTGAATTCTATGACAGGAGCAATCTATCCCGCAGGATCGGCCTCGTGAGCATTGGTCTCGCTGCCCTCTTTGGATGGCTCTGCATTTACGAGGGCTTCATGATATTCATCTCAGATGTCGTCTTGCTCTCCCTCAGGAGCAGCTTGAAGAAGGAACTTTTTTGTCTTGGACTCAACCTCATGGTTACCGCCTGTACGGAAGCAACCGGCTTCGTTCATGGAATTCTCTGCCCAGAGACGGCCACGGTATAACACCAACCTTCGTCTCCTTTCAGCCTCGACTGGCTGGTTTAACCCAAACGGCGCGTTGTGCAACATCGTGATGGCGATCCTTTTGATCATGTCCTATAACTCCAGTTTGCTCGTGACGCTGTCGGTTGACCTAGGCTCATCAAGTGGCGTCACCGACGCGAGCGAAGCCCCCCTCATGGTGTTGGGCGTTGCCATCTTGTCACAAGCGGAGATTGCCCTGGCTAGCATCCGGGCGGCGAACATTTTGACGTGGAGCTCCTCTACTTTCGATATGACTGCCGCACTCGTCCATCATGCACAGATAGTTCCCGAGTCGGGCCGGCGTATGTATGGCGTTGGTGGTGAGGAACGACGGGGGCCGGCGACACCGTCCGCAATACAGTCGTCCGCGTGGCAGGCATACAGGAGTGTCCGCAGAATCGTCGTGACGCTCTGGGTGCTTGTGGTTGCTTTGTCGTGGTGAGGCTCACGGACCGGGGTATATCCCATGCCTTTAGGTCGTGGACGTTTCTCCCTCAAGCGCAGTCCGACGTCATCGCTTATTCGATTCCGCTCACGGGTGGAGCGTACCGGTACTGGGTTCTGTACTACGTCAACATGGCGGCTATGCAGGGCCCGTTGACGCTGGCGCTGCATTGTCCCGAGCACGTCGTTCGGAACGAGAGGGTATGGAAAAAAGCGACGGCGAAAGAGGGCACGACGATTTCTTCGAACCCGCTGGCACTCGTGTCTGGGTCCTCACTGAACGTCGCGCTGCTTGTGTGGAAGCCACTGCTACGTAAGCGATGTCGGTTCTCGAACAATGTATGGATGTAGATTGGATGCTTGGACTAGCTATCAGTTTAACAGGGACGGCAGAGAACGATTACCTGACAGCCATTGCTGTGAGCATGTGGTGATGCAGGTGGGTACGCTGCCGCGTTCGTTGGTTCGTGTCATCTGCGTTTTAGATTGTCAATTACTCTGGGGCACTGTTGATTTTCTCGGTCACGCTGACGGCGATTGCCTTGTACCGCCCCGGAGGGCCCCAGCCTACTGCATATGGGCACATTCAAACGCTAGCGAATTTGATGGACGAGTGGTCGCCTGGTGGGGACACAAGCGCGCCGAGATTCCGTTAAGTGAGTAGGTGTTGGTGAATGGCTTGCGACGCTGATACATTGGTATGCACGAGTGATGTGCGCCAACCGAAGGTGGAGATGAAACTGGACGATGGAGTCGGTCTACCACATTGCGATGGGCGAGCTGCGATCTGGATCGAGACAGAAGCTCAGATTAACCGGATGGCGAGAACAATGCACCCACTGAGCCAGAAATAGCGGGTGATGGATGGCTGTATCACGTGGATGGCGATCGTAAAGGCGATGAGGCGCTGACATAGTACCCCGGAGATTTTTGACATTTCCGGACAGGGCCGGATCTGGAGGCGTCGAAGGCGCTGATCGGGAATTAATTTGGGAGGAATATTTTGGTCGCGCTGTTTCCCTCGAGTGGACGGGCTCCGAGATGGTCGCGGTAGATTCGAAGCGGGTTCGAAGATGGGGCCAGGCCAGGGGGGAGGGGGACCAGGAGATGGCCACTAAGCAAGGGGCCGTGGAGAAGAATGTGGCGGGTGAAACGGGTGGCTTCCATGAAACGGCGTTCGGGGAGTGTTGCATGACGACCTCGAAGGACTCAACACGATCTCGGGCGGGTATCGGTCGGGTGTGTTTGATGGGGGGCCCATCATTTCCGTCGAGTATACGTTTGGTCATGCGCCGTTGTGATCTCGGGCGATCATTCACCGGAAATGGTCAAGCTTGAACAAGGCACCGGCAGTTCCCGTCAACGGAACCGGTAGCACGTGATCCGCCGAGTAAAAAAAACAAACTAGGTTAGGGTTTAAAATAAATAAAAACACGCGGAACGCCCTTTTTTGTCGGCGCTCGATCCGGATGGACGTCCATAATCATCATGCCAGACGACGCCTCCAACACCGACACCATCCAACCATCCTCCTCCTCTTCCTCCTCCTCCGCACAACAACGCGCTAAACAACATCGTCCTGCTACTTCTACCACCTCCACCCCAACCACAACAACCACAATAACGCCAGCAGTGCGTTCCAGAACTTCTCCTCCTCCGGGCGATCATGACCCCCGTCCGCCCACCAAACGCGCCCGCAAAGCCATAAATTGCGAGCCTTGCAGAAACAGCAAGCTCAAGTGCGATAGGTATTTCTCCCTTCTCCTTCCCCCCCCTTTCTTCCCTCACCTTTCCCAGAAACCGTCCCTGCTCTAGCTGCGTCCTCCGAGGCCAGTCACTCTCACTCTCACTCTCACTTCCCTCCTCACCCCCCGTCTAGGTACCATTGCCCTCTGCTACCAGGATGCCAAGGGCCACGAGTCTGACCTCCACCTCCGCGACGACCAGTCAGTCTCACTCCCCTTCGAATGGCCACCGCTGACCCCCCCCTGATCGCAGCAACGCTAGCAGAGTCGACCCTATGCAGGAGCTCACCCGTCTCAAGCACTCCGTCTCCCTCCTTGAAACCTACATTCTCGCAAACCACCGTCCCAGTATCTCCTTTCCCCCCAGTCTAAAACACCCCCTCGAAAATCCCGTCGGTCCTCCCGCCCCGAAGAGGGAACCTCACGAGACAGATGTCCTTGAAAAAGACAACGCTCCCGGCATGGTTGGCAGCCATGGTCACGGTGGCTTCTACACCGGCGCCACTTCTGCCGTCACCCATCTCGCTCTGGTACTCCTCTTACCTTTCTTCCTCTCTCCTCCTAATCTCTCTCTAGACCTCGAGGCAGTCCGACGATAGCGACCGCCACCCCAGCCACGATGCCCATCCCGACGAAATCGTCACAACAAACGAATACGACAGGGATCTCCTTTCTCTCCTACCTTCCCTCGAAATTATCGACGGCCTCGTTTCCTACTACTTTGAGTATTGCAATTGGATATACCGCCACGTCAACAAACCCGCCTTTTTAAACGCTTGGTCCCGTTATAAAACAGGCGCCAACGCCGACCGCATCGTCCTCGCCACCGTCTGCATGGTCATGGCCGTCGCCGTACACTATCTCCCCCCAGGCGACCGCCTCGTGGCCCAATTGGGTGACTCTGTCGAGCAAGCCTGTCATAAATTTTACGACGTCATGCGCTCTGCCCTCGACCGTCACAGAGCTGAACACAAGACCTACAGTCTCGAACTTGTCGAATGCTTGCTCATCCGTTGCCATTATCTCACCCTCGTTAAAACCGACAGCGAGGAAATCTGGACCGTTCGCGGCGAACTTGTCAGCATGGGTATGGCAATGGGTTTGCATCGCGATCCTTCCAAGTGGAGAATGTCAAAGGAGCTCGCTGAGCGAAGACGATGGGCATGGTGGCATATCATTCTCCTTGAACGGTTCGTCTCCCCTTCTTCCCCTTCACACTTCACCTACCCTCTCTCCAGGTGGCAGGCATTCATGTTTGGCCGTCCCATTTCTGTTGCCTCCCACCATTTCGATACACAACTTCCCGAACAAGGCGATCCTGCGCACTATCCTGATGAACCGCGTATTTATATCCCTAACCTCCACCTCTTCCGTTTGGCCTATATCCTTGGCGACATCATGGATAGCGCAGTCTCCATGCGGCCAGTTTCATACGAGACAGTTCAAACCCATGATCGAGCGCTCACTCAATGGTTGGACATGCTCCCACCCGAACTCGACCTTGACGAGTTCAGGGTCGCACGCAGTCTCGCTAGTGCAGACACCATCACCCGTCGCTTGGGTGTGCAGAGCGTAATCATTCGAACAAGTTTCTTCCATATTCGTTTCACTCTTCATCGCCCCTACGCATCCGCCCCCTCATCCAAGGTCGGCGATAAGCAGCACCTGTCTTCGAAAGAAAGGCAGGCCAGGAACGAGCGCCATACTCAATCCCTCGACATCGCAGTCGGCGCAGCAGACAAATTGATCACCCTTGTGGGCCAAGCTCGCCCAGACTTTCTTGCGAATGCATCATTGGCAGTTCCCGGCCATATGAACTGGGGCCCGTTTCACGTATTCAGCTCCGCCATGTTTTTCTCGTTCCAGCTAATTTCAAATCCCGATCAACCTGGAGCATCGTTGTTTCGTGCAAATATTCAGAAGGCGTTGACCACTCTCGAACTCAGTCGCGGTGCACCGGTCGCCGAAAAAGCACTTGACATTCTTCATGCACTCGCCCCTTTGTACGGTCCGGATTTCGCCAACGAAGATGAACACGAGCGGGAGCGCATGAAAAACCGTGTGCTCAGCCTTGTCAAATCGCTTGCATTCCCGTACCACGATTCTCCAAAGTATCCCAGGGTGAATGCGGTTGATTCACCTAATGCGCCAGGATATGCCAGTTCGCCTGCCACTGGCAACTCTGGCAGTCCGCCAGGAGGTAATGTCCAGTCCCGAGGTTCAGCAGATTACGCAACCGGGTCCGGCAAGACTTCTTCTTCCTCACTTGTCGGATATTCAGGCGTGCAGACATCCCCCGTTCAGCCAATGCCGACGCAAGCGGTGGTCGCTGCACCATCCGCCTCGTCTCCATTGGCGTATCCCGTGGCCACGACACAACCTTCACAGTCTCAACCGCAGTTGTATTCTGACGCGCCCAGGGCAAGTTATACCGTAGAACCACCTCGTCACGGTTATGGCGACGCGGTTCGCCTCCCTGCGACAGTATCCGGAAATCCTTACCCGGATACCCGCCCAACCACATCGTATCCCGAAGCATACCCCCCTCGAGCTTCGTACTCGGACTCTACCACGCGCAGTTTCGTCGACCCGGCACGTCAGTCATATCCTGACCCATCGCGGCAACCGTACCTACCGGGTGACCCATCTCTCGGTCGGTACCCTTACTCCTATCCGACGCCAACGGAAGAGGAGACAATGTGGGGCGCCTCTCTTAGTCAAGCCGAGTGGGCACGATTTCTTGACGTTATGCAACACCCACGAAACACGGGCGATCGCCACTGACATTGACCTCTAAGGATGATATTTGATATGGATTATGTAAAAAGGCAGGATGGAATCTCTCGTTTTTGGATTGTCGGCTCTCACCCCAAATTTCCCTTGAGTTGCCAGTGCGCTCCCTCGTACGTATTTGCGGTGGTGCATGGCGTATTCTTGCTGCCACCCCGTTCACTCCTTTATCTATTTCCTTCTGTCGCGCAAACTACTCACATATCCACACCCTACTCTCTGTCGCTTGTATGTATATAATTTTTTTTCAACCACTTTGGGCCTCACTGCTATAATACCACCATGTATTTTATAACGATAAGCTCTGCGCAAAACCTATTTTTGACACGAGGGTAAGCCATCTCGTCATTCTGTACTTCCTGGAACGTTGAAGAGTTTCACTTGCCAAAAAGAATCCATATCTCTGTGATCCTGCCGGCACTTCAAGAAGGGGGGAAACAAACACGTTATTTTACTTCATATGGGCTGTGCACATGTGAAACGTACACGACCGTACAGATAAGCAAGATTGAGGCGTGCACCCTGAGCAAAGGGTCCTTGTTTTCTTTCATAGTGAAGTATATATGTACATATATATTTCACCGAGATAACCTGCTTATTTTTTGCATCCGCTTGACGCGATTGCTAATCTCCGTTTGGAGCGTCCGTCGGAGCATCTGCCCACGGGGCCCCACGTCGTCCTGCGCGGCCGCCGCGACGAGGACCTGGTCGATAAGCGTGTAAGGGAGCCAAGTTCCACACGGCGTGTTCGGTGGTGCGCGTGAGAGCGCAGCGTCCGCCTGTGTGGGGAAACAAGGTATAATTAAGTATTAGTGTTATCGTTCGCCTGGCGAGATGAAGAAACGTGCGCCTACCTTTTGGACGAGCGACAACGTGTGTTCGAGCGCGCTCTCAAGCAGGTCGAACCGGAGGCTGGTTCGGATGAGATACTCGTGATGATGCTCCTGGGAAGGGGGGATGAAATCACCGTGACCAGAAACGGCAATCAACGGAGGGAGGAGACTGACCTCGAGTGTGTGTACGAGCCATGGTGGGGGAGGTGACGACCTGTCGTGTGACAAGAGAGCCTCCAAGACTGCCTTGTTGTACCGATAGTCCGTCTCCGCGCCATCATGACGTTCTAGAGCAACTTTAAGGAACCGCCACCCTCGATCAGCGGGTGTTCCAGACCATGAAGAAATATTATCCGTCAGAAGCCAGTCAGCCGTGTCCTGCCTGTGGTAGGTGTCAGTGCCGCGAAGGACTCACTCAAAGAAGACCACCCACAAAACTCCGTCTGGGCTTCTTCTGGACTTGATGCATTGTACTGCAAGTGCAGCGAACAGCTCGCTCATATCCACATCGAGTGCACGGGCCGTAGCCATCGCGAGTTCGAATTGGTTGGCTTGCCCTAGCCGGAGAATTACGAGCGATGGTGACAACAGAGCGTCTACGTAAATAGGCAGCCGTTAGCCATTGATTGATTTAATCATCCCATGCAATTTACCCGGAGCAGTGAGAAGTGTCAGGTCACGTCGAATGAGCCGCAACCTTGCAGATAGCAACGTGTATTCGAAACGAAGGTCGTCGAGGTCCACAATTTCTGAGTCACTACCGGCGGTCGAAGGCGGCAAGTTTTGCGCCAATTTACGCCGTTTACGGGACTATCGTCATGCGATTGGCAAGACGGGATAGTCACATGATGATCGGCACTCACCTCGAACCCCTTGACGTTTGAAGCAGGTAGTTGGACGACGACCCAGGCATTCTTTGGTTCCAGAAGGGCCAACGAGTTAATCGCGAGCAAATAAGATTCCAGTTGGTCCTCCATCAATAAAATGACGTCAGCAGGTTTGACGGAGATTTCTTGCAGTTTACGTGCGCGTTGATACATAGTTCGGGCAGCTGAAAGATCGAGGGTTCAGATACGAGGATCGTATGAGCAACAAGAAAGCCCGAGAATTACCGCTCCGATGGTCCCCTCTTCGTGTGTACCACGTGTATAGGATTCTGGAGTAAAAAGGGCGAGCACGAGGATCAGTGTTACGCGCTTTAAATGCAAGGGCATCGTCCACTTCAGAGGCAAAGCCAGTAAAATCTAGAGAGATCAGCATTTCAATGGCACCTTCCTCGCACATTTGGTATACAAGCTGGGAGATGCAATCGCGCTTCCTGTTGAAATGGCCCGTCAAGAAAACCCTGTGCGAATATGTGAAATGGCCGTCTTACACACTATCAAACGGTGCTGCGACGATCGATGAATACGCCTCTTCCCAGGCGGATAGTTCTATGTATCCCCGAGTAAGGCCATACCATATATCCGCTGTGTCAGCGTCTGGAGGGACAACTGATAAGGCCAGGCGGAGGAACGAAACCTCGTGCTGTGTGAGGCCATTTGACCTAAAAAGTGTGGCCACTTCTAGATAGAATGAGAAATCCGAGTCATAGAGTGCCTTTGCGGGCAGAACGGATGATAGTGCTTCGGCATCCTCAAACGACAGTCCACTCTCAGGGCCTGGAAATCACATGTAAGAAACGGCGAGAGAAAAGTGCTTTGAAACACACCAAAACTCGCAGCAATCTTTTCCATCATGCTGGCCGCGTCATCCGCAAGCCCAAGTGCAATGTGGACTTGCGCAATGACAAAGACAACGCCAGGGGCTCGCGGCAGCCATGCTAGCATGTCTCGAGCAATATCTGGATAACCCAAGTTGCGAAGGTTGTCACAAAACTGTACTTCAAAGACAGTGGCATGTGCGGGGGAAGTGGATTGGAGTAGACCGGTTGTATCTAGAAAACGATGCGCAGAGCCGGGCAATTCATTACATTCACCTGACTGGGCTATCAGACGCTGAATAAGGGAAGATGTCGGCGCAAAGTGGGAAAGTTTCCTTGACACTTGCATACTGCTCATGCGCGCAATCATGTCGTCCGTGTTGGTAACATCCGACGACCTCGAATCTTGGGCGTGGTCTGCCGTTGGTTGGCGTACAGCGCAACGTAGTATGGCGAGGCCCCGGAAAACGGAAAATACTTCTTCTATCAAAGATTGGTCCCATTCTCTCAGGTCATGGGCGAGGAAGAGCAAAAGGGTCGCTAAAGCGATGCAAATGTCATAGCGAGCATGGACTGTGGTGGAAACATAGGCGGCCGACAAGGCAACCCGCCACCCAGACCGGATAGGAGGCAAGAGTAGTTCAACTTCGTCCTCTTCTTTCTTGACTTGGGGATCAAAGCCAGCAACGAGATCCAGGACGATCCGAATGTCCTTGTCGACATCTTCGACATCTTCCAATTTCGAAATGATCCAGTTCCGAGTCCCATCATCGAGACATTCTTTGAATTCCAACCGTTGCGCCTGGTCCCCCAAGATGTCCACAAGAGAGAATGCGATCTCTTGATGGAGAACATCGACAACCCTCGTCTCCACACTGCGAAGAAGTTCCGGTCCGATTTTGTCGCACAAGGTCCATGCAATGTCTAGAACAGCAAAATGGGACTCCACAGTGAGGGAATCGCTGAGGTGTCTATGGATTGCAATTGGAAGGTCTTCCTTGGCAAGTGTGTTGATTCGCTCTCTTTCGACGACCAGGACACCATCGCCACTCTGACCGACACACAGAGCAAGTGGCCACCGTGCACTGCGTTCCACTTCACGACAGCGTGCTACGAACCCTTCCCAATCTCGTTTCAGTGCACTCCAGTAACGGTCGTGCTGGATTGCGCCGGTATGCGGGTCTCGTACAAGAGAGACGGTGCAACCCACCACTGCAGCAATGTTCTCGACCACGGTTGCATACGATATCGTGAGTTCCGGGGCAGGAGGACCGGGGAGTGAGAGACACGCATCTACGTACTGCTCAAGGGCGGTGCGGATGGTCAGCGGAGAGAATAAGCCTGGTCGCAGGATTGCATCCATGAATTTCTCTGTGAGCGAACCAGGGGAACAAAGAAGTTCTTCGAGATAGGCAGGAGTCAGGTCCGCCCCTTCCCCGTGAATGGATGTTGTCCACGTTGTGACATCGGCAGCATTCAAATTTCCTAAGACTAAGGGTTTTCTCTCCATCATGGATGCGCCTTGACGTTCCCATAACACGCACAACATGCCGTCGTTAATAATGAAATCTTGCAAGAGACAGTGAGCACTGGCGGCGGAACATTCAATGCTTCCAAGTTCCCGCAGTTGATCGGCCGTCGAGTCAAAGATTTGGAAATATCCACCAGAATGGGGGTCGGTGGACGTTGGTGTGAACGCGATGGCGAACGTGCTTTCATCATTGGTACCACCGGAGCAAATGCGGAGGAGATTTCGTGCTTCGGCATCCAAGGGTTCGGATATAGTTAATCCGGACGAAGTTGGTTGGCCGGTTACGCGACTGGAAATGGTTTTAGAGGCGACGCAACCACTTTTTGCGGTCCAAAGGCGGAGCACACGATCCCGGGAGAGAGTCCAGGTGTGAGTGAGATCTGTGGGTTGAGGCAGGCTCGCTACGGAAAGCATCTCCGATCCTGCCGTTACACCAGGCTGGAAGCCAGGGATATACGAAGCGAAGGCACCAAAGAGAGACTTTGGCTGGGTGAGAGCCTCGGTCCAAAGATCTACGGGGTGAAAACTAAATATGGGTGCGGAGTGCAATCAAGAGGACAGACCATCACAAGTATCGTCACCAATCCGCTCCGATTCTATACGAAGGAGAGAGCCGTTCTTAAGACCGATGGTGATACAATGAATACCCTGTACATGAACAATACCGCCAGAGACATCGGCGACATTCTTGATGATATACTCCCTGCACCAATTTGGAGCGGCCTGATCGTGCCAAAGGAGGTTGGGATTTGCGGCTGGTAAGACTAGACGGTAAAGAGAGCCTGTGACTGTGACGACCAGTAAATGAAGTTCTTGCTCTGAAGCGGCAAGGATGGCGGGGGCAGAGAGGACGGGGACGGGGAAAACAAAACGAATGGGGGGTGCTTGCGTGGACAACGAGATGAGTTCCACGATCGAGCCGTCATGGAGAACGCGTAAGAGAATGGACCCAACATGTTGTAAATGCACAGCGGACGCGAAAGACGCGTGTTCGGGATGCAAATCTGCATCGTTAGACGGCGCAGGTGTAGCAAGATTTCGGTGAGAAGACTGTAGGATGACCGAGGGAGCATTTACGGAAGGAAATAGAGAAGAGAGTTGAGTGGCGACCAGGATTGAGCCGGTGGTCATCGCGGCGGAGAGAAAGGCGGTTACTGCCATTTCGGGAACGGACACGAAAAAGTAGTAGTAATACTAACAGTCATTCGACAACATACTGAAGACAAAGCGTATGTATCTAGAAACCTGCGAGGAGGGCAGCATCGTAGACATATTAAAAAGTAAATTGAACGAGTACGAGAATCATTGACGATTCATACAACTCGAATCACGAACCCGACACGTTCATAAAACAAACAACGTGGTTTCACCGAGCCGGGCGAATAAACGGAGCACGCAAGCGTTCGCAAGGTCGTTGAGCATCACACGGACATGACACCCAGCACACACGCACACATTGACAATCCAGGGTGACCAGCCTAAACATGTACGTTCACTTTCCAGTTTCGCTTTGAAGCGGTGCCGGCGTAGTACGTGCTGCGGTGTCTAGCTCGAGTGTCACATTGCCCTGGATGTCCCCCGCCAAATGGAACTTGAAATTCCGGCGCTCAGGTGTGACTCGCACCGCGTGATACGCATGGCGACCCCCAAAGATTTCAAGGAGACACGCACGGGCTGGCGGAGACGAACCGATAGTCATCTCGTACACCCTACTAGGGATCGACACGATTTCAAATCATCAAATTCGACATGAGTACTGATTCTGTCCGTTGGATCCACCTACCGTTGGTCAAACATGCCCTTGCTGCATTCAAAAGAATCGGCGAAGAGATGATCAGACCCTGGCCAATGGTGGATATACGATGTACCGACTATGTGGGCCCATCTGCATGGTGATAGACCACAGTCAACTTCGCGGGGAAAGGTGAGCGGCGCAGAGATGGATAATTTCGACGACCCTAAATCTGTCGTATAGTGCCGACGGAAACCTGTCTCGTGAAGGGGCTTCATCATATCCGCCCCGTGTCAACGGATAAAGCGAAAGCTTGTCGTGCTTTATGTCAACTGTTTCAATTCTTTTTGTCGAGGTTGACTAACATATCTCTTTGTAGCAATTTGATGGCAGCATGTCATTCAAATGGATCTACATCCATTCCGGAGGTCCCCATGGCGTGTTCGGATCCTAACTTTCCAGCACGCACTCCCCCGTCACTGATGGCCGCTTTTAATGTTTTTCTTTTTTTTTATACCTCCGCTCAAGTCCAGTTCGCTGCGTGTCCTCACTTCTTGGCACTTCACTGCACTTGAAATTGTTGTCTGGTCCATACTGTAACTATCACCCCACCGCACACTCGTTTGCGATCCGGCCGAAGGTGAGTGCCGAATCTTGCGATCGGTTACACCTCGTGCCAGGCTAATTCTACTACGTTGGCGTTTCCCCAATATCATCCTACGGCCATTACCCTGACCTCGTTTCAAGACATATATAAGCACCCTCTCTTTACTTCGTCGCACCAAAAGTACCTTGCAGATTCCAACTTGAAGTCTTACAGCTAATTATCTTATTCTCTGCATACTCTTCTACTTTATCGTGTACTCGTCTTCTCATCCCAATCTGCCATGGACCAGTTAACGTCGTTCGACGCTCTCCTCTTTCCATCCGATGGTCGGTACCCACACATGGTCGCGCTCATGACGAGCCCGATGTCGATGCCCGACCCTCATGCCCCCCACAACACCCAACATGTTCGAATGCCACACCCAGAGGTCTACATGGACTATATTGCAGAGGGTCTTGGTGCTCGTGCATGGCATTATCATGTAAGTAACAAAATCGATCGCCCGCTTAGACGCCACTGACGAAGTTTCCACTTGAAGCTTGTCGAAGCGCTTGACGGAATGAATAAAAAATTTGCTCATCCTTACGTCGTTTTCTATCCCGTCGTCTCGCGTGACGGGATGCCCTTCCCAACCAACAAGTGCATTCGAGAGATTCAAGGCAAGGGTTTTCGAGAGGCGGTCGCATGGCGCGGCAACATCATCGTCGCAAAGTATCGCGAGAGTCCGTTCTCCTCTATGGTTAACGGATCAATTGCCGATTTCCCGATCCTAAGAAATTACTTCATGACACACGGGGCGCCTTCTCAGGCAAGTTAGACTGCGGCGCAATGCCAACACTGCTTCAACTCATGGTTTGTGTTTGGCAGGCTTGAGGCAAATGTCAAAAAATACTTTGCTTTCCCAAGGTAACTTAGGAGCGGCACCATCCTTCAAACTTCAGGGACTATGCTTTATGTGTCCATTTACGATATGATATGAGTGAAGGTTCTGGTAGAATTTCATGCTTCGCTATGACATACGCCATGTTTCTCTTGCATGTCCATCATCAATTTATCAATAGCACCTCTAATTTGGAATGTCGAATAAACTAGTTCTTCCTTTTTAATCTACAGTTCCTGGTGCTCTGGTGGCACATTTCTCGACGGACCTGGCTGGACCCAAGGTTTGTCGTCGCCATCTGAACCACTCCTGGTTGGCTCCTCTTTCTTGGGATTGCAGTGCTCCGGGAGAGGGGCCTGAGGGTCGATGGGATGATGAAGCACTTTTCCCACCTTGTAGTACGTCTTATGGTTCGCAAAGAACTTCTTCCAATGTTCCACGCTCTGTCATGAATGAGCTATGACGACCGTCATTAGACCAATACAGGGACCCACCCTGAGCTCTTGGTCGGACAATCCTCGCAAGTCGTGTGTACGGTGTGTCGCGAAGCACCCAGTTCCAAAAGATCTTGCTGCATCTACGCCAGCCCTGCACAGCCCTGTCAACATACCGCGGCATACACAGCAGGGCAAAAAAGCATACATGCCGTGGTATGGACCCCCAGGGCCGTACGTGCGTCTGTTGCTCGAGACGTCATAAACATCCCCGTCGATCTTCACGTCAGTCACCTATGATGAGCATCCGCCGCCGACGGGACAACAAAGCGAAGATCCTACCGCAACGTATACAGGCATGTTTAGGTCCGTCCCGTCAAAGGTAGCGAGGTACGACTCCGAAAATAAGCGGCCGCTGGGTGCCTACGTAGGAGCCAAGTTAGGCGACAGCACTATCACAAAGGAAGATGGAGTGCGTTCACCGGCCAATATGTCTTGAGCCTCGCCCATTTGCCATCATACTCCCACAGGAAGCTGCCAGTGAAGAACTTGCCAGCGAAAGCAATTATGAGCAGAAGGCAGACAATGAATTTGAGCAGGCCAAGGAGGCCGACTTCTTCTTCGGCGGTCGGATCTCGCTCTTCAGGACCAACTGGTTCGCCTCGCGCAAGCTTTCCATCGCGCTCCTGCTTGCGTTCCAGCCAGGCTTGGTGCATGTTCTCTCGCTCACGTCTGTATTCGTGGTAACTAGCGTGTGATTGAACCTCGTGCAAGGTTGCTCGCAGTCGCGGTACGTACGCTAGGAAAGGCTGGTTCGCCGCCTTTTTGGCCACCATCCTGTGAGGGTTTGTAGGGTCTGGCACCATTTCTTCAGCTGGCGATGATTTTGACGGATTGCCGTTGGGATTCCAAATCCAGGACATGGTTTGAGATGTGGAGGGTACGGTTATGGAGAAATTGATCGCACTGCCAGGCAAAAGGCAACCTCCGATTCAAACACCATACTATGGGACAAAACCATGGATTAAGGGTAGCATCTGTGCAAAGGCAGCGGGTATGCATATAATTATAAGGTAGATTGTACACCGCCTATGATAGGATGAGCGTATGAGGAAAAGGCGGGAATAGCGTTAAGTATGACGGAACAGCCCAGAAAACTATAGTGGATAATGCCAAAGAAATGGTGAAATTACTGTGGTTGACGGACGTATGAAGGTAAGCGCTAAGGCTAGAGAGGAAGTGCAAAGGTAAAACAATCGAGTAATGAACGGATACTAGACCCAGGGTTGTGAAGAGGAAGAATGCCGGGATATCGTATCTTGGGGTAATAGTAAAGTCTGCTGATGATAAACGAGGAAGAAAAGGGATATTGCGTTTTCGTGTTTCATGAGGTCGTGGAGGAGCCAGGAAGCTGGAGCTGCCTCTGTTCTCGTTCGGTGGCTCTTGCGGAAACGGTAATATATGCGCCACCAGTTTCTTCATTCCCGAGGCCGGGTGGAGCAGGTGGGCTTGTCAGAAACTGGATATCCTCGGAAGCATCACCACCAAGCCATTGCTTTGCTTCCATGAAGCGTTCGGTCTTGATGAACTGGACAGCATATGAACATCTCTACATGATGAACACATGGAATGTCGTACCTTTGGCAGCGAGTCCATTGCCATCAAGCGGAGAACGTGGGTTTGAATACGGGAATACAACTTGATGAGCATCTGTAGCTGGGTCGCGTTGAAGGTAACAGCTTGCGTGGCATCAACCTGCCCGTCAAATTTGCCGTTCAAGTTGGTCATCACCTCGCCCAAATAACTGGCAAGATCAAGTCTCAGCCCATGGTCAATGTTGAGCTCATTTTGACTTGATGGTGCAAGAAATTTGTTGTATATTTGAAAAGCGGTTTGAATGAGTGATTCGTGATGTCTCTCCATCGCTGCCTGACCGGGGGTTCCTTTGCCTGTGCGAGGGGAAGGGACGTTGGCCTGGGCGCTTGAAGTGATGCTGAACTTGCGCTTGAAATCTTCGACATCCAACCAGAAAGCAAGATTCTCCTCGCAAAAATTAGCTTTGAGAAAGTCACGAAAGAGGGCACGGTAGGACGGCTCTTCGAGAATTTGGTTGAGACGATCGGTGTTGCTCTTGACGCTCGCCTTTGCTTCTTTGTCTCTCCCCTCGGCATAAGCATTATTGAGCCTTTCAGCCATGGAAATTCGACGGTGAATCTTGGCGTCCGCGGTGTTGATGGTCCCATCTGATGCTGGTTTACCTGAAGCCTCGACGGTACTGCTTTCTACTGAAGAACGTTCGTTTAGATGAGTGACGGAGCTATGAGGTGAGGACGAGTGGTCCTCCCACTGAGCGACTCGTCTTCCCTCATCAGTTATTCTATAGATAGCTTTTGCTGTACATCGAAATTCACCGTGTTGCTTGAAAGGAGTTGTGAGGAGGGTTGTAAGGTAAAGAAAGACGGTGAGCGACTCACGCTAACGGGAGAATTACCGGTAGGTGCAGAGCCTCGAACGGTGAAGATGATGGCCGAGTCGTTGTTCTTCCTCTTGTCGCTAACCAAAGTGATGAGGCCAAAGCGGACGAACTGGGCGGCCATCTCTGCAGCTTCTTCTCTGCCGACGACGGAGGTGAAATCGCATAGCCATTCGAGTGCAGAAACGGCAGCGAAACAGAATTTGTGTACGGCGGTTGGCTTGCCGGAAAGAGGTTGTGGCCTTTCCTGAACATCCATGAGCTGAATGCCTTTTGAGCGTTCGTGGTACTCTTGGAAAGCGTCCTGTGGTGCGGAAGAATTTTGAGAAGGATAGTTTGGCTGACGACCGATGAAACGACGAAAGAGGGCAGATATTACAGACTGGCTAACGATGATCTCGTCATCAGCTGTGCGACGTTCGAGGTGGAGTAATTTGATACATATGGGTTGTGAGGCGAAAACTGGTTGTAGATGGTCTGAGCTGATGCCATTTTTCGAGATGAAACGTTCGAGGATATGGAGACCCTTTGGGGTGAGGACATACGTGCCACGATCCTTGAATAAATTTGACCCCTGATCAGCGGCATTTTCGATGAGACGAGCATCCATGAAATGTTGGCACATCGCCTTTGCCATCTCGCGGGTCATTGAGAAGGTGGTCGTTGTAGTGGTCGTCACAATTCGTGATTTGTCTCTGGGGTCCGGCCCGCGATTGGACTGGGAGAATTTCAAGGAAGCCAAATTCTGAGCTGCCTCGTCACTATTGGAGGGAATGAGTGGGGGAGAAGGGAGAGAGGGAGAGACGAACGTGGAGAAGGAATTCGGGAAAGTACGGAAGTATTGCTTGTGAGTCGTCAATTGAAGTGATACGATGAGGGTCGCAAAGAGATCGAGCGTGTCCTGTGCAAGGCAAGGTGTGAAGGGTGCGAGGAGAAGAAGGGTGAAACGCCCTGCCTTGAGGTATGGTCTCCCGCGCTTGGTGGTCTTCATCATGTGAGAAGTGCTTGCTGGTGGGTAATTTGTGCGATCGGAGGACATGATTTATAAAAAGGAGGGTTTCGGAAGAGTTGGTAATTGAAAGTAGAGAAATACAACGGATTAAGAGGTGAGAAGAAAAAAGAAACGGGACACTGGTGGATTGACGAGGGGGGGGGTAGACGCAGAGGGCAGAAGAAGGGGCAGTTCGGTAGGCGTGGTAACAACACATAATATGCATCGCAATAAAATATATTACATATATCTTTTTTATTTATATTATTTATATTTTATATCATTTGCCGAGCAGCCGTCACTCGGGTCACTGCAAACGCGTAGACGACGTCGTCGTCGTCGTCGACTAGGACGGCGACGACGCGTTGCCAGGGCGCTTCACATTGCCACGTTCATCGAAAGGCTGTTCGTTGACAATTGCAACTGTCGCTCTGCCCCATGCAAAGTCTCAGAAAATCGGTTCGCATTCATTCTTGCTTAGCCAGCTGCGTGCGTTTGCCGACGTCAAGCCACCCGGAACCGTAGAGTCACCGACAACGACAACGCTATTGTCTGCTTGTTCCTTACCTCAGTAGTGTGGCGGTGCTCATTCTCTTTTAATCATGGACATCAACGTGAGTCCGCCGCATGAAATAACACACCAAACAATGTTGTCTCGTTCAGGATCCCACAGCCGTCAAGGCCCTCCTCGACCGACTTGGGGCCTCTAGAGCCTGGCAAGACGCCCTCGGTGAATCGTCCCAAAACACGTCGGGCCATGCTAGATCGCCCGAGACGGTTTTACAGCCTGAGCCCTCCGTAGCTTCTCTGCTTTCACAGTTGAGAGCATCCGAGTCGGTCTCAAACACACCACCAGTTCCCTCTCGACCAGCACAGGATCTGCCACCCGTTTCCCAAGACCACCCGACTCCACTGCCCGCCCCTTCTACGCGTGCACAAGACCTCCGTTCTCTCTCCTTCCAACAGGCCTTGTCCCATCTGACTCGACTGGCTTCCGATCCGGACTTTCTTGCCGCAGTTTCTCGCGTATGCTCTACCCGCCGTGCGCTTTCCCATACATTATTAAAGTGGCATGTACCAGCTGCGACAAGAACAAAATGAACTCGAACAACTGTTGTGGGAAGAACGACAGGCTATACATAAGAAACACAAGGAAAAGGCAAATGTTGCTCGTACAAAGTAGGTGGTATGTAGCCTTTTCGCCGTCCTCTCGTTCATTTCCTGTCCCATGACAGGGCTACTCTGATTGGCGCAGGGTTATCAAAGCATGAGGCTGATGTTCGAGCCTGAACGACTTGTTTTAACAACCATGTATAGCTAATTCTTGACACAGATGATGAATGGTGCCTATCGCAGGGATCTTCAGAGGTTTGACAAGGAACGGGTGTTGGTTGCTTGGGATGCGCTCGTTGAAAAGCAACAGACTGCACTGGAAACCCTCGGCGTCCCGAACATGTTTGCAACCACTTCCCAGGCCGACTGTCAGGTAAGGATGCGATGCATACCCCCACCCTGACCTGATGCAAAGGGCATAAACAGAACCAGCGAAAGATAGTCCAAGTCCTCGAAGGATTGTAATCGTTATCTTGGCTTAATAATAGTTCTGCTGGCGATGTCCAGTTCCTTCGTGGCGTGATCCGACCAGCGTCGATCGAAACAGCATCAACGTGCGCTGGACCCAATCGGATTGCCAGAATCGTAGAGTCCTTGTCCAAAGCTGTATTCCCTCCATAATTATTATGATCGGATCGCAAGTCTAGCTTGCCGTGTGGACGGTGACAACGTTACGTACGAGAACATGAACGCCATCTTCTTTTCCACTAGGTCGCGCACGGTCTCGCTGCTGACCAGAGCCTGTTTTCAAAAACCCTCGCTCGCTTACAGTCTTCCTCGTCGTGGGGCTCGTCCTTCGGACGTTCGGTAGCGTGTTTGCGACCGTTTGCATAATGTTCCTGCCAGTGTACATAAGGCGTGCGAGCGCACGGTGTCACTCCATTTCTTCGGGCGGCTTCGGCTACGTGGGCAAAAAATAAATCCATCAGGGCTATTAATCCGCGGGTGTACTAGGGTGCCAACGTATGTGTCCAAAAGTATACATAAAATTCAAGTAGGCTTTTACCACTTCTTCCTTCGTTTGTTTGTCTACACTCATTATGCCTTTCGTCCATTTGCCATCCTACGATGACTTCGTCTCGATATGGTACACGACAAATTCAACTTTTGGAAATGTTGGGAGCTTTCTCCCCGACAAGCCTACCGTCGTTCTCCTCCACCCCATCTTTCTCGACTCCAGTTGGCTCAGCAAACATTTTGAAGACCCAAGACTAGCTGCCCAGTACAATCTCATCGCCTTTGACCAACGCACACATGGTCGTTCACGTTCAAGACCGACCGCTTTACACGACTGTTACGTAGATGCTGCAGACCTTGCTACGGCTATCCAAGTTCGTTTCCGTTCACTTCCTTTTCCTTCACTCACCGTATCAGCACAGATACTCTGTTTACCCCCTGCACATTTCCTTGCCTTTGAGTGTATATCCGTCAACTCTGTCCTAAGGTTGACTGCGCTGTGCGTACATTCGCGTCGCGTCATGCCTTCAACTCATCCTTTTCAAGTTGGCCAGAACTCGTGTTGAGTCTCACACTCTGTAATGTACCACCTCCCACCGAGTACGTCGCTTCACACCTGTCGCCTTGCCTCGCATTGACCTCCTCAGACTCAAGTGGGTTTTCAATGCATACGATGAACTTCTCCAGTTGTGGTGTTTTGCGCAAGACCTGGATACGTTCGAGCATGCCGGGACCGAAACCGTGACGTTCATGATAGGCGACGTAAGAAATCTTTATCTTGACGCCAGGAACGATGCTCACGCCTCCATTAGTCCAACGACACTGACCTCCAAGACAATGTTGGTGAACGCGCATCTTACAGGCTTCTTTTCGCTGATAGTGCGAACAGTTAATTTCATACTGGGAAAGAGTAACGCCCCCAGCGAAGCGGCTCCGTTCCGTCGAGCTCGTGAATATTTTGATGAACGTAAGCTTCCGGTATCACCTTTCATTACCTGCTTCTAATGTCCGTTCATTTACCAGCGAACAATGATTAGGAAAAAAGAACTATCGAGGGTTCAATGCCCAGTCTTGATTATACAAGTATGTCCCGCTACCCGCTGCAATCCCGACTCATTATTTTTTGCGCAGAACGAACGAAGTCCCACCGCGCCACTCAAGTATGCAGAAGGTCTAAGGGACGATATCAGGGATGCGACAGGAGTGGAACCTTACCTCTATGTGGTAAGAGGTTTGTATCCTCGTTTCTGCTTGTACCACGAGACGATGAAACAACTTCCTGCGTTAGGTGCCACGACGTGCGTATCCATCACAGGAAGTGCCTCTTTAGTCAATCGCGTTTTCTCCTTGTTCCTGTCTCAACTCCCCCGGTCGCGTTCGGAGCCACGCCTTCCGACTATTCCGATTTTCGAACGTGCAAAGATCGCGTTACAGACACTTGCGGACCTTGTAGGAGATCCGTCTATCGCCCACCGGAGTCCAAAATCATCCCTTTCCTTTTCCTGTGTCTCCCCAGAGGTCGCCAAGAGTCAACTCGAAAACCTCAAGTTCTACTCCAAAGATTTAGATAAAATTTACTGTCCTCTTGGCAGGGATGGTCGGCCGATACGCAAGTGTGTCACGGTTTATGCCACGCGAAATCTCCATTTTTACCTTATCAGATACTCCGAACGGAAGCTATGCCGCCATTGGTTCCACGGTGACAGTCGGGGGATGAGTCACGTCGGTAAGTGGGCGCAAGGTTCATTCCTAAGTCCTCCTTACACCCTTCCAGATCCCGCAGTCATATCTTCCCGGCAGCGTGTCACGTCAGTTTCACCTGAGCGACCCATGCCTGGTTCCTTGACAGCAAACGGACGTGACCTAGTGACAGAATCGGTCGCACATGACGGACGCGTGCGACGGACAGCAACGGCAAATAATACTTCCGTTGAAAAACAGATCATCAAGGGTTCAATGTCAAGGGGTGTCCCGCAAATTTCACTCAAAACAAATCTCGTATAATGTTTACCGATTACCAGCCTGTCGTGCAAAAAGTATAGTCTCCTTTCTATAGCGCTGAGTTGTTGACGCCCGTCACTTATTTAAGACCATGGCCTATTTCAACCGGAGTAGCATCTAGTCGATCAATCTATCAAGCAAGTTACATTCTGTACTGTTTCTGTAGGACATGTATACATATCCCCGGAGCGGTTTGCTCAGGAAATCTACATCGGGTATTCCTAAATACTTCCTTCAGCCAATTTTGCCTTGTAGTAGCGTACCATCTCCTCTAATCCCATGCGCACGGACCAGCGTGGCTGCCAATCTAAGGTCTCTTTGGCCCTGGTAGTATCAGGACGTCTCCTTTTGGGGTCGTCCTGGGGGATAGGCTTGTGAACGATCTCCACGCGACGAGATGGCGTAATGCCGTCTTCCTTTTGGACCTTCTCCACGATCTCCCGAACAAGCTCCGCAAACTCCCCGATGGTGAACTCGTCGCTGTTGCCGACGTTGACTGGGCGTGTCTCGTCAGAATTCATCAGTGCGATCAAACCATCCACCAAGTCGTGGATGTACTGGAAGGAACGTGTCTGCGTGCCATCACCGTACACGGTGATGTCTTCTCCGCGCAAAGCTTGTACGATAAAGTTGGAAACGACACGGCCGTCAGAAGGGTTCACTAGAGGGACAATGGTGAGTACAGGAAAACAACAATGGAACCAGCTACGAACTGCGAGGGCCTAGGGGTCATCATGAGCGCTTATCTCATAGCACGAGCGAGGAGGGATCTCACCATACGTGTTGAAAATACGTGCCACACGAATCTCTACGCCATCCCGGTTCATGAAACCATAGCTCAGCGTTTCAGCTACACGCTTTCCTTCGTCGTAACAAGCGCGAATGCCGATGGGGTTGACGTGCCCCCAGCTGCAACAAGTGTTAGACTGACGCGGAGGTGAGTGACAGATGACTGACTAATCTTCGTTCTGAGGGTGCACTTCGGGATCACCGTATACCTCTACACGGAACTCAGGGGAACGCTTTCTGGGAGAAGATCATGAACTGACCGGAGGTGCTGGTGATCAAGAACCGAGCCTTGGTGCGCTTGGCGAGCTCAAGCATGTTGAGCGTACCGATGAAGGACGTCTTCAGCGTCTTGACAGCATCGATCTGATAATGAGGCGGCGACGCGGGGCACGCGAGGTGGTAAATTTCTAAGAAGTACGTGGTGAGTGGAAGGTCTGCGAGAATGGTATCATGGACTGACGATCACACTCGATCAAGAATGGCTCGACGACGTCGTGACGAACGAGCTCAAAGTTGGGGTGGCCAACCCAGTGGTTGACGGTGGTCTTTGAGCCTGTGAAGAAATTGTCCAGGACGGTGACGTCGTGGCCGAGGAGCATGAGGCGATCGACGAGATGAGACCCGACGAAGCCGGCGCCACCTGTGACGAGGACGCGCTTTCGCTCGGAGCGGGAAAGTAGCTTTACGGGAGGGAAGCGAGAAAGGGTGGTATAAGAGATGGCATGGCTGTCTGGGTGGTATATGGCCCTGGACTGATATGCATCAGACTCTTGGTCTTTTGCGTCGGGTTGCGCCTCTGATTCAGAGACGACGTAGTGGGGGCGCAGGTACAGGGAACGGAGGAGATCGATGGGGACTTCGCTGTCGAACCCAAAGCGAACAAACCCAACGGATTTGATCTCTTTGCCGTTCTTGTCAAGGGCAGCAGTCTGCAAATAGAAAAAGAAAAAGTGTGAGCACGCGAGGATGAAGAAAAGAAAAGAAGAGGATGTACAGGCTGGTGAGGGAGGACGTGGGTCATGGTTGATAGGCAACCGAACTTCTAGGGCGTCTTTATAGATGAGGCTAGGGCTGCTACCGAAGCGAACAATGGCGCATTTATCGAGGAGAACTATCATTTTATTGACACCGTTCATTTGACGGATGCGATCAGATGAGATGTTTACCATTCACTCTCACTACTATGCCACGAACCGAAAAATCGCAAAAACAGCGACACGGTCCCCTCCTCGCCCAGCTCGACGACGACGAGCTGCACGCAAAATATGGCCGCGTCTCCCACCCAGGCAAGCGAAAAAAGTCCCAGAGACACTCTGCGGCAGGAGAGGACATGGACGAGGTAGTATTCGCCTCCGTCACATCCACTAATCGGCCGATAATGTTAACCGAACATCGATCAATCAGGTCATCCTCGACCCGAAGACGTCCCGAAAGATCTTCGAGCTCGCTCGCGATCAGCAAGAGGAACTCGAAATACCGGACGATAACGATGACAGCAGTGATAGCGAAGCTGCCGATTCATTCAGCCTGCAGCCACAGATGCGCGCAGCAGTCGACTTATCCGACGAAAGCGAACAGGACGAAGCTGGAGAAATGAGCGACGATGGAGACGTAGAAGCCATGTTCGTAAGTTTTCCTCCCGTCGCTCCGACCAAGCGTCTCAAGAGACCTAGCAACTCGATTCCGCAGACGTTCGAGCACTAGACACTCTGCTCCCACCCAATTCGGGCGAACGTCGCACTCTGGCAGACGTGATCTTTTCCAAGCTTGAAAACAGCAAGTCAGATAGCGTGACGGTGATCCAAAAAGTGCAACAAGGTTCTTTCACTCATTTCGCATCCTTGGCAGCATCTGACCCGTATCGCAGATAAGGAGCACCCTGACCCGGCCCTAGGGCTTGATCCCAGACTGGTCGAGTCTTACGCAAGGTATGAGCCATCCCCTTGTGAACGGACCTGTATGTAACGCCACATCTAGGCTGGCGATTTTTCTCCGTGGATATAAATCCGGACCATTACCAAAATTGTTCAAGGTCATACCTTCGCTTCCTGCTTGGGCGCGCATCCTGGCCCTCACAAAACCCGAAGAATGGAGTCCTCATGCCTGCCGAGCTGCCACGAGGATTTTTATATCCACTATGAAACCTCCGCAAGCGCAGCTATTTTTATCGGTTGTATTGCTCGATGCAATACGAGAGGATATCCAATCCAACAAAAAGCTCAACGTACATTATTACGAAGCTTTAAAGCGTGCGCTGTACAAGCCAGGCGCCTTTTTTAAAGGGATCGTGTTTCCGATGTTGGAGGTAGGCTGTTTACTCGCTCTCGACCTACATATCCATCTAGTCTGCTCTAGAATGGGTGTACACTCAAAGAAGCAGCCATCATAGCGTCTGTGGTTGCCAAAAAGAAGGTTCCTGTCCTTCACTCAGCTGCTGCATTGCTGCGGATTGCACAGATGGACTACACAGGTCGGTCTTAGGGCATTACACCCTCAACATTGTCAACCACCTTCTAGGTCCCAATTCATTGTTCATCCGAGTGCTTATCGACAAGAAGTATCAACTGCCGTACAAAGTAGTCGATGCGCTCGTTTTCCACTTTATACGACTGTCGAATACTTACAGGGCCCACTCACGTGGGGATACCGAGAAGCTTCCGGTGCTATGGCATCAGAGCCTTTTAGCCTTTTGTCAAAGGTAAAGAAGTGCGCGATTGATCGATCAGTCATTCACATTGCCGTTCTAGGTATTCACCTGATTTGACCCCCGACCAGAAGGATGCCCTGTTGGATGTCGTCCGGGTTAATCCTCACCCTCAGATTGGTTCTGAAGTAAGGCGAGAACTAGTAAACTCGGTCACACGGGGTGAGCCACGGCCGGACTTGGCCGAGGACGTAGATATGTCATGACGTGATCTTGTACCTCGATGGAAAAATGCAGCCTGGATAGCTTTGTTCATGTTTGGCTAATGCTAACGTAACCTGCTTGACTGTAAATGTACTGCGCCACCATTCCTGGGTCAATTCCTCGAGTCTATCGCCTTTCGCTAGGAGTTCCAGACTTTTAGTGATGGGCAAGGCCGGCCGTTCGAAAGGTCTCTGGCCTCAGATATGTTACGACGCCAAGGCTGGGGTCTAGGCACTTGCCGCGGCGCACAGTACGCCATCATCCTTGAGAGCTCAATTGACTTTGATCGCCGCTGCTTGTCATCCAGCCTGG
>JBBPMP010000301.1:0-27840 GCA_038090395.1 Boletales sp. KT-2023a | reverse complement strand
ACATAATCATGTAGAATGTTCTACAACATTCTATAACGTTCTATGACACGTGATGTCATATGTAACGTTCTCTGTCACACTATGTGATCAGGTGATCTCTGACTAAGATATAGTCAGGTGATCGTTGGTCATGTGTCTTTCGTCCACATTCAACGATTGTTGGTACGAATGTCAAACTACATTCTCAACAATACTGTGGCTGTGACAACTGCTCCCTCAGACCGGTATCGCGCCGGATGACGAACCCACGACGATGTACGCAGACAACACCGGAGCGATCGCGCTGGCAAAGGAAGCACGCTTCCGCCCTCGCACATGCCACATTGGAGTCGAGCACCACCTCGTACGCGAACGCACAGAGGACGGCACCCTCCAAATCATATACATACCCACTACCGAAATGGTCGCCAATGGCTTCACCAAACCGCTCCCGCGTCTCGGACATCTCAAGATGGTCGACAACCTTGGTATGCAGCTGGCCTGAGGGGGTGTGTTGGAATACAGCCTGTCTGGCCCAACGTAGATTACCATTTCTATATATTACCATATCAGGACGTACATTCACTTAGACTCCCGCTCGCTACCCTTTTCCCTCCAGTCTCGCATCTGCTCGACTGGAGGTAAGCCACACGTACTACATTCGTTCTACAGGTAGTTACCAGTCTTGCATCTGCTCGACTGGAGTATTCACATTCGTTCTACAGACCTTGCACACACCGTTACCCCCTGCCATGACTTGCAATAACTCTCTGGAACTTGGTCAAGAATTCTATGTTAATTCTTTTGCAGACAAACATGTTTTCCATGCTATCCTGAGCTACCAGTAGTACTTATTGTTTGTTTCTGTAGTAGCATGCTATATAGCATCTTATCTTGAGCACCTAGATCACTGATCATGTCTAGATACTCTGTCTATCTGACGGATTTACACCTGTTTGTCTGGTAACTGATTGTCTAAGAGTAGTCAATGGTAGTTGGTGGTTCTTCCAATGCAATATGGTAGCCGGCAGTATCCTCGGCTATGTGTCCCACCGATGTGGTCACGATAATATTAATATCTCGCCGACGTGCCGGTCGATGAAGCGCTTTGATGGTTAACCAAAGTGAGTTGCTATTTTATTTTTATTTTTATTTTTATATTAAGAAAACACGTCTTCGGACGATACAGGTTCAAGTGCACCGACATCCAGCACTTGTGTCTCCCCAACTCATCCACGCGACGTGAAGCGAAACGATGATATCCACCACACTGTCGGTTAGACTAGGAGCCAGCGGGCTGCCAATCATCACTTCCGCGACCATGCGCCCGTCTACTAGGGTGGGGATTTATGGAACCGACATGGCCACCAACTCAAACGATTTGCACCCGAGGCAATGAAGAGGGCGTCGTTAAACGGAGAACGGCACAAGTTAGATATGAAACGTGGGTAGAAGAAGCTCACTGATTCCCTTGCTCATTACACACTTGTCTATTGGATCCGACCAATGGTGAACCGCTACGATCCGCCTGTTCCTCCTCCCCTGCCTCACGTTAAAGAGAGGCCCGAAAGTTGGGTATGTCACAATTCAACTCGACTCTCAGGCGTTTTCGAGCTCCCAAAACCGATTCCAAATTCCAGGCCTACTAAGCCTGCTCATTACTGCATCTTTGCGTCCGAACTAAACCACATCCGTAGTGCGCGTTTTCATTTGTAGAAGACTATAGGTAGGCTGAGTGTACATTAGCTTAATATTCATTGCATTTCCCCCACTCATGTATGTCCGACGACGGCTTGCCAGTGACTAGCCAGAACCTAGACGTCCCCGAAGTACTCGTTCACCAGCGCCTCCTTTTGTAGTTTGAGTAGCACGTCCTCCATCTCTTGCCTCGTCGGCATCTTGGGTGGGAGGTCCTCAGCGGTAAGAAACGGTATGAACGACGCTGCTAGCTGGACATTGGCACGCATCGTGTCTTGTCCAGACGATGGGACAAGTGTCCCGTCCATCTTGGACACTTGGCATCATCGTCGCCCATTTCGACATCCCCTTCCGCCTTCCGCTTCGCCCCGCTCCCTGTCGAAGACGTGCCCAATGACCCTGCCACCAATCCGTGCAGCATGTCTGGTATCGAATCCTCCTCCACGCCGAGTACCGCCCAGATGCGCGCATGGGCCACGCGCCAGTCTGCCTCGGTCGCTTCGCGCCCGTACGCGAGCAGGGCGTCGTTCTCGTCCGCATCCCCGAAGTACGCCGGTCCCTGATGCATAAACTTTTTATAATGCGCCAGCGCTTGGTTCTCCTATTCCTCTTCCTTTTTGCGGCTCTGAAACAGTTCGCGGATGCCAGAAAGATCTTTGGCGCGGCCAAAGTACCTGCGTGCGTGAGTATCGACGAACGGGGGAAAGAGGGAGAAGGAACGTACTTGTAACCCTTGGTGCCCGGGGCCTCCTTGCCATCGTCGTCCAGCATGGCCACGTTCCGGCGATAGTTGACCCCCCAAGGGCGATGATCTGGTTCTCCCAGTGTCGTTTTTCGCGCAAAAGTTTGATGATGTCGTTGTTGAGATCGCGGGCCTCATAGTCCGTCAAGCCGATTGTCGGGTTGTCGAGTCAGCAACGGGGAGGCTAAAATAGGGAGACGAAGAGACGGACAGTCTTGAATCTTGGACACCTTGCGGCTGATTCCGCGCAGGATTTCGCCACGCCAGCGTTCGCACTCGCCATTTTGGAGCGTCTGTCTGCACGGGTGCCCAGCCCGAGCTCGGCAGCTTGGGCCTCGCGGAACTGGTAGAGCATCGACTGGGCTGTTTCTTCGTTACAGGCCTGACATGCAACCGTGAGCGGTGTCGCATGAGTGTTGTCGGACGTACCATGGTAGTGGTGATGGTGGTGGTACGTGATCAAGCCGAGTTTGATCACACCCCTTACCGACGCCTCAGTTTTCAGAGCAAGACGTGCGCGAAGAACAAGCACACTTTGCCAACGTCGTCGCAATGTTCCAGCAATACGCCTCCTACTCGGTTCGTACTCTCTTTTCTGGGTCGTATCGCGCAACTGACCACGCGTACCATAGCTCGCTGCCAACAACCGCCGTCGTAAGGACCTCTACACGCTCGCTTAGGACGACAAGCGTCTGCTCGACACGGTCGGCTACCGGCGCAAGCTCCAGGAGATCGACGATGCCATCCTTACCAACGCCCACTTTCTCCGACAGATCGTTGCCCATCCCGAGATCTTTGGGCACGATGTCAACGACGCCACACCCGGTGATCCCAGGAAGCACCGGTGCAAGCCCACCGAGCACGACATGGACAAGCTCCGCAACACGTTCAAGCAGTGCTCGCGCGACCGGAGTGCGGATGTGCGTACCCTGCTTATTGTTTAAAAATCCTTCTGGGGTCGCTCACGCCCAGCGCAGGGCAAGGCTGAGCGCGATCTCTGCTACACGCCCATGATGCAGGCCCTCAAGGCCCATTTCGAAGGCCGGGACAGGCGCGTCGCTCGTCTTCCCCACGACCCGGTGCTCACCCACACGCGTTCCAGACGGGCCGTCCGCGTCCTCGCCCCCGGCGCCGGCCTCGCACGGGCCACGGCTCGCCTTCGACGTTGCCAAGCTGGGTTCGCCCCTATTCCCTAGCTCTGCGATGTTTCTCTCACTCACCCCAGACAGGCTTTGCATGCCAAGCCAACGAGTTTTCGCACTGCATGCTCCTCTCGTCCTACCTCATCCTCAACCAGTTCCGTCGGTCTCGCCTTCCTAGCACCGCTACTAACCCCGCGCAGGACCGACGCGATCAGACAATACACCATCTATCCCTACATCTACTCATGCTCCAACGTGCCCTCGAAAGCCGCGCTGCTGCGTGCGGTCCGGATCCCGGACGTCCTCGCATCCGAGTTGCCCCCCTGGGTTCGATTTCTCCTTGGTTGCCGGTACATGTGTGACCGTTTTTCCGCGCAACACGTCCTGTTATCGACACGCGCGTCTCCTTAGGCGACTTTGAAGAATTCTATGGCGCCGAGGACACGGACGCCCGCGAACCTCACGCAGGCCAATGGGACGCCGTGCTCACCTGCTTTTTCATTGACACCGTTCGTCCTACCTACCTACCCTTTTTTTTTGATTGCCCGCGCGCCGACGCTCCCGCCCCGCACAGGCTAACAACATCGTCAACTATCTCCGTATCATTCACCGCATCCTCGCTCCAAACGGTGTCTGGATCAACCTCGGTTCGCCCGTCCTTGCGCTTTCCCTCTCGTCTGTTCGTTTTTCGACCGCGGACCTTTTAGGTCCCCTGCTCTGGCACTTTGAAAACAATACGACCCAAGACCCTTCGATCGAGCTCGATCTGGACGAAGTCAGGGCGCTCGTGCGCGAGATGGACTTTGCGATCAGTGTACGTCTCCCCCTCTCGCGTGTCCTTTGCGCGCGCGTGCTGAATGGGGAACCAGGATGAACGGACGGTTGAGACGAGCTACACGAGCAACGAGGCGTCCATGTTGGGATACGTGGACAAGGCTGCGTTCTGGAAGGCGACCAAGGTGCAGGGGGGGTGCCATGAGCCAGAACCGGAGCTGGAGCCGGAATGATATGAACAGCCGTGTGATAGCGGTAGCGCCGGGAGTAGTTGAGGGGATGCGCTTGCAATGCAGCGAGATTGGCCCATCAGATTTTCATCCAAGCGCTACAAGGCACGATCTAGTAGACGCGTTTTCTGTCGACCGGAGATGCATGGTTCGACGCGTACATACATACATGGGAGTTGTCACGATCGACAGCAAATGTCGTTATCACGCGTGGCGGGGGTGTCGGTTGTCTGGAATGACGGAGTTGAACGTAGGTACGATGTGTGTGCCTTTGCTTCTCGTCCGATACGTCCTCCCTACGTTGGCTCAAAAAAAAAAAGTCGATGGTCAAGTGAGTCGCGACTCGTGATCGAGGAGTGAACGATTTTCGCTGACCGCATAGCAATCATACCGAGAGCGAACATAAGCTCACGCGATGGACTTTTTTTTATTTTCCTTTTTTAACCACGAGTGCATAAACAATTGGGCAGGAAGACCGCTCACCGCCCACCATGGCCCGAGGGGGGCGATCACAGCAGCTGATCATCTTTCGCTGTCAACCTGAACGAGATTGCTCATAGTACATCAAGCGCCAGAAGTCTTGAAGGGAAGACGTCAAGCACGGGAGACGTCACTTTGCCTACTCATCAAGGCGATCTCCACCGGCGGCATCGACCGGCGAGCGTCCGAGCCCGTCACCACCTCCGTGGCCTTCCATACGCCCTGTCATGAATCGCATCTCGATGACTCGCACGTGGACGGCACGGACGCTCCAAAGAAAAAAAGCTCACCACGTTGGAAGACACGACCGCGCTTCCACGTCGCGTCGGGTTGTCGTCGATCACGTTCAAGGTGGCGGGCACGCTCGGCGTGATCGAGAAAAAGTCTGCTGTTTGGCTGCGAAGATAGGCTCTGGCGTTGAGATTGGCGAGCAGCGTGTTGCAGTACACCGAACAAGGTGGAATGAGAGACAGGTTATAAAAGTTTTTCGTCGGAAACGGCAAGGCCTGTACCTATTCAAGCGCGCGGGGGGGATTGAATATATATACATAAAGGCAAGCCGATGACGAGACACGCACAAAGATGAGAGACATGAGCGCGAACAGGGCTGTCCAGGTGCCCGTATTCACCGCAAACACGGTGAGACGCTGTAAAATATGCGCCGTCCTTCCGTCCGACATGCGTGCTCAGATACGTCGACGACCACGAGCAGCGCGCTCACCTTGCAAGGTCGGTCCTTCTGTTCTCGCGTACGAGGAGGAACGTCATGAACATGGCAATGAGGACATCTTCTGCAGCTACAACGCAGAGGGACACGGTTCCAAGAGTCGTCTATCTGCCATATCAACATGTTGGATCGACAGATGAGATGTACCCATACAACGAACGAATTTTCGGCGAGTATTGTGACTGCAACGGACGGCCCGCTGGGAGCACCCGTCAGTATGTTGCAACGCGACACAAATACTGAAGCGAACCCATTCGCAGTTGATATCGCTTTTCCAACATAAACTTTGGGGCATCGCCAATATCCATCACTGCCATGTGAAAGCCTCGAAGATCACATACCGGTTACAGTTACTGACGTTGAAATTAGTCCTATCAGACAATGTCCGTGAATATGTATAGTCTTACCGATCAGAGCGGGAGTCCCTAGAATGAGCTGTTTTACCGAGAGGTGAGCGAAGAACCAAAGGATCCATGCTGTCGAAATACTTTGGACTTACCCAACTGATAGGTACAAGCAACCTCTTGCCGTTGACTGCAATCAGTGTCAGTAAATCGTCCCGAATCGACGAGTTCTTTCAAGAGACACACGTATGTAGATTCGATAGACGAGAAAGCCTTGCGTCAGCACTGCAGATAGCATCTGGGTGGCGTCCATAAGCATTCCAAGCCAGAAGGAAAGGTTTGTTACCGTCGGAACCAGCTGAGCCTGGGATGCATGACGAATCATCAACGTTAAGTGTCCGATTCAGACAGGACTCGAGACACTCACGACAATCTCTCTGTAGCAATGGCAGCGGGGTGAAGTGTTGCATCGTAAACTTTGCGTGTTACTTACGTAGGCTCGAACAAGGCTAATGACGGACTCGCGAGGCCCGCCATGAAATACTTGTAGACTGTGGCATGGCATGAGCGCGAGCGCACGTCGCGACGGCATCGTGCAAACGCACCTCCAGACACCACCAAAGCTTCATGCAACGTGTTAATCGCCCTGGTGCAAGGGGATGAGACCAACTAAGAGCCATTGCAAACAAAAATTTACCATGTAGCAGCTACCTGCGACGAATGACCGTTGGTACGTCATCCTAATCCCACCAGTCGGCTGGTGAATTAAAGTCACTTACAATAATCTTTATCAGCAAGACATCGTTCTGGTAGCTGGAGCACGACCACGGTGAGCCTGTGAGAGCGTTCCATGGAGGCAGAACCCTACTGGACATAATAAAAGAATCTGTCCGAGAGCTAAGTCTAGTATCTGCAATCTGGAACGAGACTCGAGCGCTCACGTTTGCATGCACGTGATACCGTAAAATGCGGTAGTCAAAACAGTACCGAAGTACGTCGGTGCGTATAGCGCGACGAGTGGTAGGCTGCCAGCCTGAATGGTTGACATGTTCTGTGTGTGTATGGGTGGGGCTTATTTGGTGGGCGGCAGTATAAATCCGTGTCAGCCTACCTCTATGGCTGTCCCCTGCCGGAGGGCTGTCAAGTGGCCGATCAACACTAGTGCTGGCCCGCATCGAATCGGTACCATCAGATTGATGTACGATCGATTCCGTGGAAATCTGACCAGAGTTTGGTCACATAGCCTGCGCTCGTCCGATGCAGCTCTCACCGTCGACATCGTATACCGAGGCCAGCCTACTGGTGGTTCGCACAAGTTCTACTTTGTGGGAATCTGGGGTATTTATGTCGACCATGATGCGGTAGCCCTCACCGTCAGTATCATGATGGTTACTATAAAATGCATAGGTACAGCCTCATCGGAAGCCTGAGACGCACACCACTTCGTATCAACGAAACTTTGGACGCGTCTGGTCGGGCGAGGGCGTGTAGTTTAAACTATTTTTGGGCTAGGCCAATCCCATATATGGGCGCGGATGCAATGGTTAGTACAACTGGTCGTAGCAGTTTTTTGCCGATCGGTAAACATTCATCATATTCAGCATCGGCGGCGGCAAGGACACGCGCAGGATGCTGCTACCCCATAGGTAGGAGGGAGCGATGTCCGGCTACATACGATCCTCAGTGCTGTTGCCTTTGGCGCGCAACCCGTGCAAACAGAAAGCATGACGAACGTGAAAACAGCCATCGATAGGTTCGTCCAGCAGACCTTCATTGCCAGCGGTTGTCAACCCGCAAGACGGCAGGGAGCACTCCACCCACAAAGTGAGTCAGTGGGGAGCAGGGTGTCTGCGAGAGGCACGGAAGAGAAATGTGGGAGCTGCTTCGCCCGCCTGTCCGAAGATCCTACACTGCGGGGTAAAAGTGCTACGGGCCTATACTAGTACGCTGCCTTGCCGCACGAACACCAGTGCATCCAACTCAACCGAGGACACCCAGGCCTGAGTCTACATCTAAAAAGCAAAAGATGCATTTATGTATAATTTCGTCTTTGCATCAAAAATAGTGGTATGTATAAAACCAACATCATGCGTACGCCGCTTCCGTCGCCTGCCCACGTCCAAATTCGTCCTTGTGCCCATTGACGAACGCACGCGCACATTGTGCCATCGTCACCGATCTGCCCACACGCGTCAGTGTTTGTCGGGTCAGCACAAAAAAAAAAGCCAAGGTACGCACGCGCGCGAGATGGGATCCGTTTGGTAAAAGTTGCCCACAGGTTTCTTGAACGCCTCGCTCGACATCTTGGCACTCGCCGTTGCGGCCGCGAGCGTCTTCAGACCTACATGCGCCACATCCGCAGACGTCGGCTCCGTCACGTCGTATCGCACCAACGTCGGCGAAATCTCCCACAAACGGTCCCTCAGGCTCAGCACATCGTCATATGGCAATGGTGTGCCGACGAATTCCGAGAGTGCACTGCAAGAGGTGGAGTGGTCAACGGACCGCGCTAGAGCATCAACACGCGTACCGAATGATTTTCCAGTCTTCTCGCGAGGCACCTGGTGGTGGCACCGCTGCACGTCCGAGTTGCGGTCGGCCTTCCGTGTTGACCCACGTCACGGATTTCTCGGTGTATGCAGCACCAGGCAAGCAGACGTCCGCGAGCGACGCACCCAAGTCACCGTGATGACCCTGGTAGACCACAAACACGTCCCGCGGAATCGATCTAGAGTCGACCTCGTCTGCATTGAGGAGATAGATGAACTTTGGTTTCGTTTTCGTGGCCCTCTTCGAAGGGACGAACCCAATATCGTACGCGGCAGGTCGAGACGCAACCTACAAGAGTCTCAACAAAGTACCCATGCCAAAACTATATGTGGACCGTGTGGCTTACGCGATGGAGAACAGAAAAACCGTTCCATTCGGGGGTGACAAGAGTGTCCTTGTTCTTCTCAACAAACTTGGCGAGGATGTTATATACAGCAGCACCATCGGAGTGCTCCGAGAGTCCACTCCCAACGATGATCAATGGTTTCTTTGCGGCTTTAAATTTCGCGGCAAAGCTACCCTTGCCCGCAACGAAGTCGGCCAGTGCCTTGCTGTCAGCGCCGAGGTAGTCGTAGCCGTATGTCGTATCTGCAGGTTCGCCAATGAGACCGATCTCAAGACCAGTGTGTAACCAGCTCTTTCTAATACGCGAGTTGAGGACAGCAGCTTCATGGCGGGGGTTGGTGCCGACGAGGAGGATGACATCGGCACTCTCCACGCCGGGAATGGTCGCATTGAAGAGGTAATTCGACCGGACATCGGCGCCGTGTGGAGGTGGTGCGTTACCGTTTACTTGGTCGAGGGTAAGATTGTCGGAGCCTAATCGGTTGACCAAGTCTTTGAGGGCAACGAGCGACTCCGTATCTGCCAAGTGGCCGGCCACAGCCTGAATCTCGTCGTCTTTGGCACCCGAAGCCACCAAGCCGTCTGCAATTCTTTGTAATGCTTCCTCCCAGGTCGCTGGGACGAACCGGTTGTCTTCTTTGATCAAAGGTGTCGTCAAACGTTGGAACTTGAGACCGTCGTATGCGTAACGCGTCTTGTCGCTAATCCACTCTTCGTTCACATCGTCGTTTGTGCGAGGTTGTATCCGCATAACTTGAACACCCCGAGAGTCCACACGAATGTTTGAGCCAACAGCATCTAGTACGTCTATAGATTCGGTGTTTTTGAGTTCCCAAGGACGGGCATGGAAAGCGTATGGTTTGCTCGTCAATGCACCGACAGGGCAGAGGTCGACAATGTTGCCAGAAAGTTCCGAGTCCATCGTTTTCTCGACATAAGTGCCAATCTGCATGTCATTGCCACGACCGGTTGTACCCAGCTCCTCGACGCCGGCGACTTCGTTCGCGAAACGGACACAACGGGTGCATTGAATACATCGGTTCATGGAGGTCTTGACAAGAGGCCCGAGATCCTTGTTTTCTACAGCACGTTTTCCAGTAATTTCGTGGAAGCGCGTACGGTCCGAGCCGTAACGCATCGACTGATCTTGCAAGTCACATTCACCGCCTTGATCACAGATAGGACAATCTAGCGGATGGTTGGCCAAAAGGAATTCCATGACGCCCTCGCTATCAACAAATCAGACTCTGAAAAGTAGCAATGATAGATGGCACACCGAGCTTCATGAACCAGAGGTGTATTCGTGAAAACTTTCGCGCCAGGCATCGCCGGCATGGCGCTACACAATGTCAATATACGACATGCACATAAAATGAACAAGAGACTCGCCATGACGCGATTGGTTTCGGTGACCGCTCAACTTCCACCAAGCACATGCTGTATTCACAAATATCATCCGGAATGCTTCGTTCCCAACAAATCCACCTACCGACAGTTACCGGCAATTGCAAGCCTGAGATGCAATGAGTTCAAAAAAACTACATGGTCGACCAATGGCATACTGACCTGTCATGGTAGCAAAATCTTGCACGACATTAAGACGTGTGGTCATCATACATACACGAAGAGACTCACCGAGGAATGACTGCACCTGCCGCTTCGCATGCCTGAATCAAAGCGGAACCTATTCGCGCCTCAGCTCAAGCCTTCGTAGGAAGTCCATGTGTTAAAACCAACCTTGGGGAACGGTGACTTCTTTCCCATCCACTGTGAGTGTGATGTCCTGTCGGCGCGCGGACGTCGATGCTATTGACCTGCAGCCTATTTCGCACGGTTGATTGAGTAACCAAACGAGACCGAAACAGAGCAGAAGAGTACCTTGCGGCGACGAACCGTAGCAAGCAACTTTCCCGAGTCGCCCCGTGGAGGTCGGCCGGGAGACGAGCCTGAGCATGCTAATAGGAAGCACCTAATATTTAAAAGAAGTAGAAGCGAACTAAGAGCGTTGCCCACTTTGACGCTGGCTCTCAGGTCGGTTGTGGTGAATTCGTCGGTGCTCGTCGAAGCTCACCGCGATCAACGAAATTGCCTGTCCAATCCGCCATTTCAAGCGGAGTTCAATTTCACGGCAGTTGCCGCACTATCAAGTCCGCGTTCTCTGATGTTGCGGAGCGCGCAAGGTTAGAGAGCGCAGAGATGAGCAGCGCGAGTTGCTCGGTATTCAGTTTCGTGGCCGTCGACAAGGTCGTCTGACCCCTATAAGGGACTAAATTGGTTCCTTCGTCAGTGGCACGAAACTTTGACAGAGGTTCATGGCGATCAACGGGATTGCTCGCTCAAACCCTCGTTTCAAGCATATTTCAAACGATCATGCCCTAAATGACGCACTGCTTGGGGTGTCAGCGGTGGACGACATGCAGAAGCCGGAAAGGAAGGATTACTGGGTTAAACCAGGTAAGTGGTGCGAGGGCAGTTCGTAAGTTTGCAGCTTGAATTCAACTACCGAGTAACTATTGAACACCGGATAGCAACAAAGTTTCGTGCTCCATGCGCCACTGACTACATGGGACGAACACTAGAGAGACCCGACAGATGACCTGCTAGGTCGCGGCGTCGGTCAAATTCGGGAAGTTGCAGGGGCTCTGCTATAATTTTTACCGATCATTGGATCAAGTCCTGCGTTGATTAGGGCGAACAAGACCACAAGTATGTCGTCTTCAAATGCGTCTGCAATATCCAAGGCGTATTCGCTCACGGATAATATTTACAATGGCTGATCAAACAGAAACTCGAACAACTTGAAGCAGGAAAGGATCAACAATATTTCACCGCCCAGGAATGCCAAGAACAACACACATGCCCATGCAAGATGACTAATGATATGTGAGGCTAAGGCACCTCCATTGCGGATATGCGGGGCAGTATGCACTAAGTAGTGTGCTGAATGGAGTTGGACGATGTCATCTTGAAACGTTTTTGTTTCACCTTTTAGGCCGGCGTTCCTTGCCCCTGTTCCCGCCAAGGGGGGAATTGCCTATTTGGCACAGAAGCATTATACTTCTGTTCAACACATATACGCAGTGCCAGTATTCAAACGCTGTCAGTGAACCTCAGGCTCTCCATATCTCTCGGCTTCCAGTCCTTTCCGGTCCCTGGGCGCATACTGCGACCATGTCTTCCGGTCTTGAAGCAGTGGTGGCAGCATTGCAATTTGGCAATTACATATCTCGTAAGGACACTCATCTATGCAGTACCTGATCTCATGGCCAACTTTGCAGTCACGGTGCTTACTGCCGTCATACATGACTACAGTGAGTGGCACATGTAAGTCCCTGTTCTTTCGAATCCAACTTGAACATTGCCTTCCAGTCATTACATTTCCGCAAGAGGTTTTCGTGTTTTCTCTCAGTTTTGGTGTCTTTCTCTGACGGTCTTGATAGATAGAATATATTTGGGTTGGCGAGCATTGACGACTGCGCACCAAATAATTCTGATTACAGGTTCATAGAACAGGTCATGGACGTCTGTATCGGTGATATTCATTGTTGTGCGTATTCGGTTTACGAAATATGACCCGGCCCTGACAACCTAAAAGGTTCGTTATCTAGGGCTGGCAGTTGCACTGTAAGTTTATGTATGCTAATTATGATGGCTGATCTTTAGTATTGTATGTAGGCTCGAAGGATTGTGTAAGTACCGCTCCAAGCCGCTGGGAAGACGTCACTTATGGTACACTCAAAGATGGAAGTACTTTCATACCCGGGCCAATCGAGGTGCGTATTTTCTTGTATCCAGGTAGATTTCTTGCCTGACACAGACTTCGGCCAACTAGATGTGAGTTTTGTTTATATTCCCTTTGCGTCCACGACCATATCAATGTTCCAGATGTAAGCAATGCCCTTCACTAAATGACAACTAGATGTGATTTTATATATCAAAGGTGATTTGTTCCTCCTTATGTTCCTCTGTGGATATATCGTCTTCCTTGCGGCGTCCGACAGTGAGTGAACTCATGGTTCAGTCCCATTTCCATGGAAAGTCACTTGGATCGATTAGTTGTGATGATCCTACGTGTGTACGCGATGTACAACAAATCGCGGACGGTGCTCGGCGTACTCCTTTTCTTTTATGCATCCGAGATCATCATATTTTCTATTGCTGCGGCATACTACGACAACCCCTATGTATTGACTGGTATGCCAAATTGTCTTCGAGTCGGGCCCAGACCTCACTTTTCCAACTTTACAGTCTCCAACCCTCAGATACTCGACATGTCGTTCTGCAACACTGTATACAGTGGTCCATCCCCGCTTGGCATGTTAAAACTTACTTCTCGGGCTATTTTTGCATCCGTCCTGGTTATTTTTGCCATTGCCCGACTTTGCACCGAGGCATATCAAACGTACAAGGCGACGAAACGCTGGCAAGTCAACCGATATGTCTCACTTCTCGTCCGGGAGGGCGTCCTCTACTTTGTCGCGTACGTTCCCGTCCGTTTCGTCAGAAATGGGAACCGTCCTGACTTCACAACCCAGACATCTGCTGTACATAATCTATTTCGGCCAGACCACGGTCGCAGACGTCGTCACCGCCATCTCCACCATCGCGATGTTTGCCCTGCCTCCCCGATTCATCATCAGCATACGCGCCCTGTACGACGCCCTACACGGTCCGGGGGTCGATACTGGGTTTGGCATTGGAAAAGGCCGCCCGTTGAACGGCGTCGTGTCCGTGTCGGCGCTCGGGTTCGCAGGCTGTGTGTTGACAGAGGGGACGACAGGTGAAACGATGGAGATGCGGGTCAGAGGATACGATATCGGTCCATAGTCCTGATAGGCTTTGGAAAACATGCATGCGTGTGTTTGTGTATGATCATAACTTTATTTATTTATTTTTAATGCGGGACACATCTCTCCGACGCATCCGCGTCATGTTTCACGCCGTGACGACGCCGGAGCCCAGGGGCGGCAATTTCCGAAACGGCCTTGTGTCGGGTGAATCGTGGTCTTTGACCGCCCCATCTAGAAATCTTCTGTCGCTGCTTCACGTCGTCGTTCTGTCACCTACATGCCTTGTCGCCCATCCACTTATGGTGCAGGAACGACCGAGCGCACACTTAGCCCACGCAAGTGCTACGTGGCAACAACAAATTCAACGGCGGACACGTTGGCAAGCAGACGATGTGCTGGTCTCTGTCGACCTCTGTTCAGATAGGCTGCATTCGGGGCCACCGGATCGAGATAACCACACACTTCGGAAGCAATGCGCACACCGCTGCGTGTGGACCGGGGCATTAAGCGGACACGTCAACTGGACGCCAACGTTGACCATAACGGGCGTTGCCGCCGACGTGAGGGATAGCCCGAGGCGACGGCGAGGAGATGGAAACGGTTGATGGAGGCCCACATTTATGTTTATTGTATCGTATGCCGTGTCATCAGCGGCGTTATCGCGAATGACAGCGTTCGGACGGCGACATGGCGTCCATCGTGGCCGACGGTGTGCATTTTGGGGAAGCAATCGGGATCATCGGACGTGTATTCCTCCGATGTAAGTGACCCAGAGCCTGACGTGCGTCTTGTTCAAGCGTCTCGATCACTAATTGAATGGACGTCTCCTTTGTAGCCCATGGTGTAATTGTTTTCGCCCACTTGGGGTTACAAGGAGCTCGGGCGAGCAGTGACAACAGGGCATTTACCAACCTTCCTTGCCATTGGTAGCCTTGCTATGCATGGCGTCCTCGTCTGCGCTCAAAAAATGAAGAGTGGGAGGACCGAATAGAGGTAGATTGGGCACACTCTCTTGCGACTTGCGCGTTGGGCCGACCACGCATCTTTATAGCTTGTAGCTCGTCAATCACTCTGGGCAGGGCCTTATACCTCGTGCGCACAGGCCACACCCAACAGGGGCTTGGTGACGTGCTCCAGTTTTAGGCGGCAATGGAATGGATCACCTTGAAGCTAGCTTTGTGATACTTCAAATTTGGATCGAGTCACCCGATGGATGGTATAGCTACAGTTGCCTCACAGGTTAAAAGCCTTACCATCGGCAAAACGGCTTACCAAATTCAGAGTGCTTACAACGCGTACGTGCTGCACGTTGCTTCTGCAGACCCATTCATGCTTCCACTATACAATCTCATGGGCTATTTGGAGTCCACTAGACGTGCTGTGGCTCATGTCATGACGACAACAGTAGATTGGCTCTGGCCCCAGCTGGAGACGGTACACTTCAAAGTTGTAGCATGATATTATGCTCAGGCAAGAATAGGTGGATGAAGAGGAAGGTGGTCTTCGCAGACTAGTGGAAGTTTTCTTAGGCCACGGGGAACGCCGCTTTGATGCCACCAATCAAGCACGGTGCATATATTGGCTTACAGCTTTACTCCAAGGCTCTTGCTACGCTGTGGGAGCACGTCGCCTCGTACCTGTACAAAGCTGACACGGCCCTAGAGAGCGCCGCGTCTGTTCCCATCGAGACACTCAAGAAGGCGAGCAGCGGGTCCAATCCAGGTTCGATCCCGCTGTGGCTTTCCCCCATCTCGGTCATGGGGATTGTAAAAATGCAGCCATGTTCTTCTTGCACTTTGGTACCCCCACCCAGCTTGGCAACTGGATCGCAAGGTCTGTCTTCCCGTCGCATTGGGGAACATTGCCACCTATGGCACCCTCGCCAGCTTCTCCCGCGCGCGGCCGTCAAATCCCAGCTACTTCGCAACTCCGTCTTTTCCGCCCATCCGAATAACGAGTCGTTTCAACCTTGCTTATCCGATCCTTCTTCGTTCTCATCGTTTGGTGGGGTCCAGGTGATCTCCGTGATTACAAAATTTGTTTTTGCGCTCCGAAGTATATTTGTCAGGCTGTCTTTGCTCACGACTTCGCTCGATTTCGCGAGCTCAGAATTTGGATTGGATGGAAGGGAGGCAGTTAAACTCTGTGCGCGAATGAAAGGCCACTGCACGGCCTTTTATGGCTTGGATGGGAGTCTTCCGATAACCACGACGAGCCTGACTTTTCCCGCTATCCGGTAGAGCGGAGTTGAGCGAGAGAACCTTCCTCCTGAATTCTTTAGCCGACTGCAACCCATGAGCCAAATCAGAAGAGATATAAGATATGTACTCGAGAGGAAGCTGGTATTGCGAACTCCCACAATCCACACAGCAAACTTAATGGAGTGGCCTATTTCAGCCCCCCAGCTCGCAGCACTCGTCGCACTCACAGCCGTGTCTGCGGATACCATACGGCGCCTGGTCCGGGACCGGATGGAAAGGAAGGGGCGTCCTTTACCTCCCGGTCCTACTCTTCTGCCGTTTTTGGGAAGCGCTCTATCTGTCAACACTGTGGAACCCTTTCGAACATATACAGACTGGCGGAAAAAGTATGGTGAGTATAGAGAGGAAAGCCTGGAATAACACGTGGTTCTGACGGCCTTCCAAAGGTGATATCGTGTATACGAAGTTATTGGGTATGGATGTGGTGATCCTGAACTCGCTTTCGGTCGCGGCCGACCTGTTGGAGAAACGCGCGCAGATATATTCTGATCGCCCTTTTATCGCCACCGTCAGTCCGTGAGTGATCCGTAACAATGAGATCCATGTTGTATTTTATGCTCATACGTTCATTGCTAGGTATGGACATGATTCCACCTTTGCTTTCTCGCAGTATGACGATCATCTGAGGCTCTGCAGGCGAATATTCCACCAGACGTTCCGTGGAGACGCTGTTTCAAGCTTTCACCCGATGCAGCTCCTCAAGGCGCACCAGCTGGTATCGAACGTGATGGATGACCCAGACGACTTCGCAACTCATTACACCACGTAAATCCATTTCGATTCGTCTCCAGTTGCAGGCTCTAAGGATTCTCTAGGTTTTCCTCGTCGGTAACGATGTGTTCCGTGTATGGCTACGATCCAAAGCCCCGGGGAGACGACATGGTATCGATCGTCAACGATTTCATCGACGCTTCGGTCCGAGCATTGTTGCCCGAAAGAGCCGCTCTGCTGAAAACCTTTCCCTTTTGTGAGTATCTCGGTCGGAGTAAAGCACCGCATTGTTAAGCATCCCTGAAGTGTTGCACATCCCTGAATGGCTTCCTGGATCTTGGATCAGACGGGAGGCGAGAATATCTCGCGAGTTGGGCGTGAAAATGGTCGAGGAGCCATACAGGTATGTTCAGAGGACTATGGTAAGTCATGTGTTTCCGCTGTTGGCATGCTGAGAATATGATGCTATGGTTCCCAAAGTCCAAAAAAGATACTGAAATCTCAATGGTATCGCAACACATCACTCAGATGGACACCTTGGATGAGTCGTACCGCCCATATTATGAAAGGGCTCTGAAAGAAACATCGTCCACTGCGGTCATGGGTATGTTTTGAGATGTGATACTTCAAGGACATATCTGATTGATTGTCCGCAGCCTCTGTAGAGACCGTCCGTCCGTCTTCTCTCCAAATGAGCACGATACTTATGATGGACAGACCAGTTCGGCGATAATGACATTTACGCTAGCAATGGTCAAGAACCCACACATCTGGAAACGCGCGCAAGCAGATATCGATGCCGTCGTGGGAACGGACAGATTGCCCACATTCGATGACAGACCCTCTTTGCCATACGTGGACGCAATCATGCGGGAAACGTTGCGGTGGCAGCCGCCAGTCCCTCTTGGTAAGCTCATGAAGTGGAGAGATTGGGCAAGGCTTAGTGATGGTCGTTCAAGGGCTTCCGCACGCCACAGCGACGAGTGATATCTACAACGGGTTCTATATCCCCAAAGGTATGTCGCACCTATTGATATGATCCGCCGGATGATATTTGTTTATTAGGCGCGACGGTGTTTGGAAATGTCTGGTATGTGACCAGATTCGGACCTCCGAAAAGAAACTCGAGCGTTCCCAGGGCCATGTCGCGTGACGAAACACGATACCCCAGTCCCGAAGAGTTTCGACCGGATAGGTTCATAGATACGGATGGAAAGCTGACTGACGACGTGCCCGACTTCACGTTTGGATTTGGGAGACGAATCTGTCCAGGTACATGATTCATGTGCATACGACCACTGGTCGTTATGCATGGCTGATGATCTGCAGGCCGGTACAATGCGGATGCATCCATGTGGATCGCCATGGCGACGATGCTTGCGGCGCTCGAATTCAATCCTGCCAAGGATGCAGATAATAACGAGATTCGGTTCGAACCTGAATATGCGGACGGGATAGCACGGTGAGCCGGTCCCGTTTACCGTCGGTATCGTTCAACCTGATTCGTTTTGTGATTCAGCCACCTGCGGAGCTTCCCTTGTTCCGTGACCCCACGGCCACACGTAGACAAGGCATTTCTCGAGCGAGAAACGACATGATGGTTCCAAGTGACCGAGGGTAGGCTTCCTTACCGTGTGTTGGGGGGAGAAATCGAAGTAGCCCGTCGTGCAGGATGGGTACTCTATCTTGGGTGATATAGACTGTCCGGATCTTTGATTCGACTGCCAGTGGACCTAGGGATCGTTCGCTGATTGGTCACGTCCAGTTGGGTGCGTGTGGCAGGCCAGGAATGCCGACTGACATGACGAATGTGGCATCACGGTTGCCACGCTTTCGTTATTCATTGTCGGGTGTGACGAGCGAGGAGGTAAGGTGAGCTGCGGCGAGGCGTTGGCGGCGGCGACAGGCGTATGGTGTCTCATGTCACGACGACAACAGAGGGTTGATTCTGGCTTTGGCTAGCGATGGTACATTTTACACTGATGCGAGAACAGGAGTGGTCGTCGTGGACTAACCGAAGGCATGTTGAGCCACGGGGAGCACCACTTTGATGCCACCAATCAGGGCGTCTGGGAGAGCGTGCCGCTCCTATGTAGACGGTTTCAAAGGGTTCCTCGTTTGCAACCACACGGGGCAAATATTGGCTGACAGCTTCACTCAAAGGTTCTTACTGCCAAAATGGAGGCAGTTCATTTCGCGATTACTTGGTCACTTTAGCCCCTGTACGTTGTTGTTTTATGTTGATACATGAAACGGCTGTTTTAAAACATCCAGACGACAGTGACCTTTCCAGGTCGATGCCCACGCTGCTGCCACATTCTTCTATATGATGTTAATTCTGCACATTTAATCCACCGCATTTTTTTTGTCCGCCCCGCTCACCGCGTTTTTTCCGTAAATCACATAGTAACTTCGCTGCGCTCGTCGCGTCTTCTTGCAAGTCGCACTAAACCTCACTGTGCTCACCGCGTTTTCTGATCCCATCGCATTTATGTAAATCAGGCTGCACTTCGAAGGATAAAGAACTTTGATGATCATAAAATCTAAGCGCTAAATGCAGTTGGCTGGAACGGTGAGACATTGACACAAGGATGGAAGGACAAAAATCGAGAGGTCATGGTAGGCAGCATGTCGCGCTCGCCCTCGTCGTATGGTCGTAGACTGGTAGTGGTGGTGCGGTCGATGAGCTGCATCGGGTCATCGCAGTGCCTTTGCCATCACCCTCTCCCTCGGGTTGGCAGGCATGGTGGTGTGGTAGGTACGTCGTGCAACGCTTCCCCTCCGCTCTCGCCATCAAATACCTGGTGTTATGTCAGTGGCTCATCACGATGACATCGTGCTCATCATCATGACCAGGCTGTCGTGGCGCCATTACCCATCCTCATTGTGGTGGCAGGGTTGTAGTGGCATCCTTCTGTCCCGGTTGTTTTTGCGGCGCCTCTGGCACCGTCACTCTCACCAACGGGATGATCTTGTAGCAGGTTGTTATAGTACCTCTTCCTGGTGGATCCAGTGGACCGTCGTGACCCTTGACATCCTCGTTATTGTCGGTACGCACCCTCACTTTCGTCATTACCGCCATGGTCGTGACGGCGTGATGAGCGCACAGTCACGGCTGGTGTGTCAGTGGGTGCTTAGTTGCCCTCATGGCGGTGGACGAGTGGTGTGGGTACAATCCTCCATGCGTTGTTGTGGACGTCAAAGCGGAGCATCTGCACAAGTGTCACGAATATGACTAATCTCCCCTTATTGGACTAACGGGCCGTCAGACGACCATGACGGCGTCCGCCCGCTATTATTCCTAGACGTTCGTTGGCATTTATTCGACATCTTCATCAGACCCTATTTATCATTAGCAAGTAGCTATAAAATCCAGACGGTCTTTACTTGTAGAGTAGTCTCCTTCGAATGGAGGACGCTATCCAGTCCTTTCGAACCAGCTCCCAAGTGACCCATGGTCACAGTCACGAAGCACAGATCGATCTGGTCCTGCAAGGTTCCTTCTGCACGCCCCTCCTCGTGCACTATGCTGTTCACCAGCCCTCGTCATAGAGTCGGCTGGCTGCTCCCAGTGCAAGCGGCCATAATACCTTTCTTCATGCAGCACAATGATGTTGTCATAGAAACTGTCACAAGTTCTGGAAACCGCTGGCATTCGTCATCCCCGTGCTTGAACGACTGATAGGGTGAGGGCCTCTATTCAGGATGAACGAGGTCGGTGCGCTAGTCATAAGTCAATGAGGCAATCGAGGTCGTCTATACGCATGGAATGCTCTGACGTGCGTCATCTAGAGAACTCGCCACCCAGATTCATTCCGTATTCTCTCCGTTCCTCTGCGCAGCCAGACGGGTCTACATACCCGTCGCCGCTTCTTCTCATCTCCAATCTCTTGGACACCAGCGCCGATATAGTCATAGGTATGCCAGGCCGGATGGAGGAGTTCTTGCTAGGCAAAGGAAAAACCTTTGTGACTGTCAAGAAACTGGAGGTGATTGTTCTTGGCAGGCAGATAGGTACGATTCTTGGTTGTCGCATCTTCATCTTGTTCACACAGTAAAAGGTTCTTTCATTAGGGTTTCTAGAACACGCTGGTGCACATTATCAGGCACATGCTAAAACAAAGGCGGACGGGACTCTTTAGTCGCCATGAACGATGTGGATCCCTTGTCAGAGCTTGTATGAGTTGAACTACGCACCCTTGCCCACGTCGTCACCAAAGTCCAATCCAAAAAGTCCAAGAAGCAAGACTCGGATGGTAAGCCGGCGAAAGGTGACATTACCGAGGAGAGACGCATACCTGCCAGGTGCGTGGATTAGAATGTGGTCGCGCAAGGTCTCATGACGCATTTTCTGGGGCACTGTCAGAATTTTAACGTGATAAATTGGGAATAAGCTCGGACAAGGCTGTGAGGATACTACCGATCAGTGCCGCTAGATCATCGCTAGATTGCAGCCCATGCCAGGAATAATGAGATATGTATCTTACTAGACTTCGCTAGACCCGCTAGCCGGCACTAGGCTGTGCACTTTTGCTGATGGACCCAGGACTCATGGGGTGGTTTGTGATTTATGCCTCGAGTCGTTGGCTACGTGGGATACACAAAGCGAAACCCGCATGTTCGGCCCATTCTTGGCGTGCTTGAACAGCGTGCACGCGGTGATCGTCAGCGAAACACGTATCAGAGATGCATAGATGCCGCACTTGCCGATACAGATACTGCAACAGCCTGAAGCAATGTTGCCCGCTCACCCTTTTCGATGTACAATTACGCGACAAAGTCCGAGGGACAGGCACGGGGTACTTTCATCGGACTAGTGACCACATTTTGTATGGCTCCGTATGGCTCCGCTGTCGTCACCGCTTACTGGGGGGACAAGGCCATGGTATTACTAGTCACCGTTCAAAAATCCATTTATTGTAGGTGATCCTGAGCACTCCACTCTCGACCTCGTGGATGAGGCCGGGATGTAACGAACAGGTAAAAACACGGTATATTGATGAATTGGTATCGATGAACTTCTGCCACCCATGGTCGCGCAGGTGATAGTTGGCGGTTCGCTAGCTCCCAGTATGGCTGCCAATATGGTGGATGAGTTGGAAAGAGACATGAACGGGATATCAATTGTTTCGAAGGCGTGTTCTAGATAGCGGCTCGCCTTGGACAATCATCGAATCGCTTCATCGATGGCTTGTTGGTGAGATAGTATTATTCTCCAGACAATTCGTATTTTAGAAGAGTGTCCACAAGCATGTTTGTTGTCTAGCGAAAGTACGTTCAAATGGCTATCATGAATGGTTCTACTTCGATCAACGTATGACACTCACTCGTGTCGTTTGGGCCCACCGCTTTCTACCCGTTCTCGTTGACGCCCGGGTATTCTGAAACATCTGATGTGTCGATCGATACCAATGTCAGCAACTGAGCGAAGAAAGGGACCTGAGAAAGCGAAACAAAAGAGAACTTGAAGCTTGGGATGTGCAGTGCCACTGTGACTGTCGAACCTAGCTGCAATATTGATATCAAAACCTTGTGATAAACTGAGTATAATGATCGGGTGAAGCCGGGTTTGCGGGTCATGTGAGATGACCGTGGAAACCACGATACACAGCAAGTCGCATCGTGTTCGGTTCACCGTTCGTATCGTCCGCATCTCGCATCGTCTTGTCACCCAAGCAATCACTCGCGTTCATCCACCTCTCAGCTTGTAGCAACTCGATTTCGCAATGACAAGTTTCAGGGAGAGAATCAGAAATGTTCGATCCTATATCTCGAGAAGCAACTCTTCGGCGCCTTCTCACAACTCTGACACCCCCACCGCTCGACCAAGCATCATTTCTCGCCTCTTTTGTTCGCGGCGTAGTCGTACTCAAGACAGAGCTGGCGTCTTGGAGGCTCTTGATCTCGCTGATAGGACCACTAGTCTTGCACCTGCCCAGGAGTCCGAATCCACACAGCCTCACATACTCGCGGGCAACACAAGCGCTCAGCCCGCTCGATCGCACGACCTCACTGGTACAACTTCCCCCAGTCCTGTACCTGCCCTGGAGCCCCACCTTCACCACCTGCAATCACACAGCTCCACTACTCAGCTGAGCATCATGTTGGACTTGCAACCAAGTCATGATCAGGAGACCACCTTAGCCACTCCTGAAGCCATTGATAGAGCCAGCCTTGTGCCTTCCCAAGGATCTGATTCTCTACTTTCTGCCAATGATACTGAAGATCTTGCCATTCAAACCCAGCTCATTGATTCTGATGTTGATGTGCCAGGTAAGCATGTTGTATTTCTGTGTGCATACAATATCTGATTGTCATGGAAGAGCCAAGGATGATTACCAATATTTCTCATATCATGCAAGACACTGACAAAAACCTCATGGAGAAGTTTGGTCGATTTAGAATTCTTGTTATAGGTTGGGCAAATGCTGGGAAGACAACTATCCCCCAGAGGATTTGGAATTCTACAGAAGATCCTGAGATATATGATTATGAAGGGAATAAGGTACTAATGTTCATCAGGTTGTATTCAGGATATATATACTGGCCTGATGGATATGTGTTCAGGTTGATCATTCAATTGAAGGCACAAGGGAGGTGAGGTGTTGCATACTATGTGTGAAATGAAGTCTTGGTTTCACCTGCCATCTTCAGCGTGGGTTGCATGATATTAATCATGAAATGGTTTTCAAAAGCAACCCAAAGTTTGTCTTTCATGACTCCCCTGGGTTTGAGGCTGGAAGTGAAGAGGAAGTCCAAAGCATGAAAGACTTTCTTGCAAAGCGTTCTGCCACTACCAAGCTCAAAGATCAAATTCATGCCATATGGTGAAGTGAAATGGTTGTGCCTTGGCTTGATACTAATAGATGTAGGTATTGTATCCCTATGGATCAGCTTCATCGTGCAATCACAGCTGCAGAGGAAAAGTTTTTTGGTGAATGTGATACCAGAAATGGTAAGAATGTCATTTTTAGAGTCATATGTACATATGTATGTTTGTGCTGATGATTACCTTGATAGTTCCAGTTGTGGTGCTATTCACCAAGTTTGATGCACTTCTAGCACAGGCATTTCAACCTGATGATTTACTTTTGCCTGATGATGAAAGACAGAAAAAGCTGAGGGTTGCTGCCCAAAAGCTATTCCAGGAAAGAGATATCTGGAAAGATTTATGTCAGATGGCATTTCCACCTAAGGCACCAGTACAACTACAAGGTGATTATGCATAGGGTATGATTTTTACACTGATGGCATTAAGTATATTTCAGATATGGACACAACTGATATGGGATGCAATGCATTGTTGGAAAAGACAGCAGCTGCATTGGACAATAAATCATTGCAGATGTTGTTGGTATCAGCACAGGAAAAGAACATATTGGTTTGCATTGAATATGCAATTCATTAGTGAGTGCAGGCATTATAATACAATATGTGGTTGCAAATTAAGTAATGAATCTAGTGCTGTAATAGAATGTGTTGATTTGAGGAGGGCTGGAAGAGAAAGTCATAATATACTGCAGCAAATTGCAAATTGGTTTCCACACACACAGGTATGATTACACAATTGAATTTACTAGTGGGAGAAAAATTGAATAGTTTGCATAGGTAATATTTTGGCAATAAATAAATTTAATGTTGAATACAACTTTGCATTTAGAAGGTAAATAGTTTGATATGTATCAGAAATGAGGCTGACTTTCTGTTGCTGTTCCATTAAAAGCTTGTAAGTGATTTGATACACATCAGAAATGTCCATTTCTCTCATGGCCCATTTTCTGCTGCTGTTCCATTCATAGTGGGTAAGTGGTCTGATGTGGATCAGAAATGACCATTTCTCTCATGGCCCATTTTCTGCTGCTGTCCCATTCATAGGAAGTAAGTGGTCTGATGTGGATCAAAAATGTCCATTTCTCTCATGGCCCATTTTCTGCTGCTGTTCCATTCATAGTGGGTAAGTGGTCTGATGTGCATCAGAAATGTCCATTTCTCTCATGGCCCATTTTCTGCTGCTGTTTCATTCATAGTGGGTAAGTGGTCTAATGTGCATCAGAAATGTCCATTTCTCCCATGGTCCATTTTCTGCTGCTGTTCCATTCATAGTGAGTAAATGGTCTGATGTGGATCAAAAATGACCATTTCTCTTATGGCCCATTTTCTGCTGCTGTTCCATTCATAGTGGGTAAGTGGTCTGATATGGATCAAAAATATCCATTTTTCTCATGGCCCATTTTCTGCTGCTGTTCCATTCATAGTGGGTAAGTGGTCTGATGTGGATCAAAAATGTCCATTTCTCTCATGGCCCATTTTCTGCTGCTGTTCCATTCATAGTGGGTAAGTGGTCTGATATGGATCAGAAATGTCCATTTCTCTCATGGCCCATTTTCTGCTGCTGTTCCATTCATAGGTTGTAAGTGGTCTGATGTGCATTAGAAATTTCCATTTTTCTCATGGCCCATTTTCTGCTGCTGTTCCATTCATAGGAAGTAAGTGGTCTGATGTGCATTAGAAATTTCCATTTCTCTCATGGCCCATTTTCTGCTGCTGTTCCATTCATAGCAAGTAAGTGGTCTGATGTGGATCAGAAATGTCCATTTCTCCCATGGCCCATTTTCTGCTACTTTTATATTCATAGCAAGTAAGTGGTCTTATCATGCATTTCCAGTGAGTGCTCTATAATCAATATACATAAATGTCCACCTCACTACATTTTTGTTATCCATAGCATGCATGCAATATTGACTGTTTTCTTCCCTGGTTATTTTCAACCACCAATTGCATTTTTCCTGCTATAAAATTATTCAGCTGGTGAACCATACTTTGATTTTCTAATATTAGTCTTATATTTATTTTATTTACATAGGATGTAAGCAAATTGTTTGAAAAAATATTATATTTCTTACATCAGTACACTTTTCTCATTTAGCCAGTAAGTTCCATTTCCATTTCTTCATTCTGTTGACACATCTAATGTATCATTTTATGTCAGAGTGTTGGTTTGATTTCTTTATTCATTGATTTCTACAGCTAATATTATCCAGATATTGAGAATTGAGGGCTCACAGCAGGTTTGTACTCTAATGGAATCAGTTAAGTGCATTTGCTAGGGTCTCTTATTTCATAGATTTCATCATCTAGCATGCAAAACTCTCTTGTTGTATGCTTTACATCAGTAAACCACTTTTTTACTGTCCAGCACTATATAGCACTATATAGTGCTGTATAGCAAGGTCCCCTACCCCATAGCCCCATAGCAAGAAATAGGGGTTTCCTATCTCAACATTTTCAGTATTATGTCAAGTCAAAAAATTTACCAGCTAATCTATATATATATATAAGCTACTGTGCAAGTTTTTGTGACTCCAAGTACAACTATGGTGATGTGGTATTGAATATGAAGTGTGGGAAAATAAGTGTTTTGCTGATGTACCCACCTAGTAGGGGGGCTCCAGTCGATTGGAGTGGGACGGTCCCTGTAACAGTGATGTTGGGAGTACTTGAGGATGTTGAGGACGTTGACAACATATAGAAGAACCTGCAAGATGTGTTAGTACAGATGCGCGAATGGTCTGGAGGAACAGACACATGGTACTCACTTAGCGGGTTGGCTCCAGTCGAAAGGAGCACAACAGATCGAGCAACGGTGGCGCCAGGTGATCGTGAACGTATCGAGGATGCCGAAGACGTGCTGAAGAAGCTGTCAAAGATGTCAGTATGAGCACACAAGTGGTCAGAGCGAGCAGGTGGAGGAAACTCACCAGGGCGAGCTCAGGTTGAGCCAGATGAGACGGACAGCGGTGCATACCCACCAGGTGATGTTCACAGTATCCCAGGTGGTCCCAGATGCAAGACAAACGATGGTGTCAAGGAGACACACATGTCATGTCGAGTGAGAGGGCCTGGAGGTGTGTTGGGAGCTGTTGAGGGTGAAAGGTCGAGGCAGAGCGATGGCGCTGGAGTCGAGACGGACGGTGTGACGACTTTCACAGGTCACGACTCCAAACGAGTTGGTGTGACGCTGCTGGCTGAAGTATGCGCAGGTCAGCGGAAACAGTATGGATGGACGACGAACATACCTGGTGTGTCCACACCACCCACTAGATGATCAGGACGGCCTGTTGAAACCTCAAACCTGCCACATTGACGAGGACAGCTCAAGACAAGCACTAGAAGGGTGTCAGCGCACGAGACCTGAACGGATTGACTTACCAGTCAAACGGCCACATCGAGGGTGCATTGGACAGATTGGATGGTCCGGATGCATTGCACATGCAATGGAGGTGGTGTCCAGATGGTTTGCATGGCGCAGGATGAGTCAATGATGGTGGATGCAATAGCATGCATCGCAGCAAGTCCACTCGAATAGCCGGGCTGCGACTTTCCTTATATGGACACCACGTGGACACAGCACAAACAGGACACATCAAGCATCATCGGGCATTCATACGGATGATTTTTTCATTGGAGAATACATTAGCATTTGTTGCTGATTTCAGGTATTCATTCACTCTTTTATTTTGATTTACTCTTTGATAGAGTTGACACACATCCGCTTGAGGGAGAGTGTTGCTGCATACTCCATCTTACAATCAGTGTGCATTAGTACAGCCACCTGACTACCTAATTAGGTGACTTAGAATCTTGCAGTGTAGCATTGTAACCAACTAACTACAACAACCACTACACACTTTTTTCCCCATTCCTTCATTCCTCTGTGAGCTACTAGGTAGTCCTTTAGGACTACACCCTCTGGCAATCCATCCACTTCCACACTTGCCACCTCCCTTTGTCTTGTCTCATACAATGATGATGGCATGACAACCACAATTAGGCAATTGCATGGGTATACCCTGGGTATCTGGACCTGTACCCACACCCATACCCACCATGGGTTCATACCCATGAGTGTGGGTATGGGTATATTGATGTGGGATTGATGGGGAGGAAGGAGATGGTATGTATGAAATGATGGGGAGTGATGGTGAATGATGGAAGAGGGAATGAGGGGGGAGGAGGGAGGGAGGGGGTGATGGGGAAGATAGAGGAGAGTGAAAGGTACACAAAAAG
>JBBPMP010000300.1:10087-27847 GCA_038090395.1 Boletales sp. KT-2023a | reverse complement strand
GCCATCCCGGGTTCAGAGTTCCGAATCGTTACGTGCGCAAAATGTGTGTACTGTATCATGGGACAATGGACTCGGACGCCCCGGGCGCGTCTTCCGAGACGTCGTTGGGAGAAAGAAAACTCGAAACCGAGCACAAAGCTATTGGTGTGGGGCGGGAGAAAAATTTAATCAAGTAAATCAATTAAATTAAAAGAAAATCAAATAGATTTGGTGACCTGGGCATATACCGTACAGCGGTCTTTGTGTTGTGCAAATGTCCTGCACTCATGTTCGAGTTCGAACATTCACACGTTCGCCTGTTCATGGAACATGACGGAACATGACTAACATTTGAATCCAACCAATAGATCGTAAATACAGTAAAAATCAAGGGAAAAAAGCGACTGAGAGAGATTTGTGCTACAAGTGCAGTCACAGCTACTAGACATGGGCACTTGAAGCTCAGGTATGACATGCGCCAGGTCCCGATGTCACGTTTGTGGCGGATGGATGGTTGGGTGTGCATGATAGATGGTGACGCTGCGGCGCATTCGAAACAATGGGAATCAAACTCCAGCTCCATATCCCCATACACGGCATTAGCGTGCTGCAAGGTCTCATGATTAGCCTTGATTGGATTCTGAACGATGTCATTTAGGCAAGATTCAGGTGACTCACCTTCACCGCGCACTTTGAGGCGTTCCAAGTGCGCGCCGCACTCAGTGCTTTGACAGTATGTGCACGAGCGCTCCTTGCCAGGCCTTTTCGGGGGCTGGTGGGTGCTGGAATCCACGCTGCAGCTTATTTCAGAAACGTGCTTACATCCTTGGTAAAATCGCAACAGACAATGAGGGAGACTTCCAGCGATGAGTGAGGCGGTGGCTGGCGAGTAGCGTGCTCAGCTGCCATTGTAGGTCGGTTTGCTTGGCCGGCTGCTCATGAGCAGTTGGTGGTGGCCTGATGGTTGTGGCAAGCAGCTGTGGGGTTGCTGTGGGGATTTATGACAGAGAGCCGACACGGGAGTTGAGTACGGCGTGGATTTGTTCGAACACATCGTGGTGGATTCCTATTCATTCTTTCCAAGCGGGATCGCACGACGGGAGGTAAAGCCCAAACTACCGCCGGGAATTCGAGATCGGCTGTGGCAGAGCTGGATTCGCTCGCAGCGTCCTGGACTAGCGCCAGACTTGACGCGGTATCGGAGGGAAAAGTTGAATGTAGTAGCTCTGGATCGGGACGCGAAGCTGTGGAAAAGAAGGCGTGAGTGAGCATGCTGAGCCTCGTGCAGGCTTGAACGAGGACGAGGAGTCGGCACGTACCGTCGTCATCGCAAGTGCGAATACTCACAGCGCTCATGTTGCGCACCCATGTGGGTTGGCCATCCTTGCGGGGTCGGCCAACGTTCTTGGTCCCGGGTTTGTTTTTCATGCCCCTCGGGCGCCCTCACGCACGTTTGATGGTTTCCGACATTGAACCGTGTGCTCAAGACTTAGCTAGCAGCAGCGATGGTGACGGCAGCAACAACGACGGCGGAACGGGCAGCCAGACAGTGCACGTCGAACAGCGTGGCAAATTAAATACGGACCGGCCGGTCCGCTAGGACCTATTCGCCCGCGTCGGGGTGGGTGCACGTGACCGTAGAATCCACTGGCCGCCCCGGTCGGACCTCGCGACGTTTTATGTACAGTACGCTGCGACGCGCGGTTCGTCGGGAAGACTCGTCTGCTTTATATTTTCGGTACTATCGCGTTCGTGGTATACACTATTACAAACTTGCCTCAGCTACAGCGTCAGAAACATTCCAACCATGCGGGGTAAAAAAAACACAAAAGAAAAAAAAAAAAAAGTGGTGGCTCGAACGAATACAACCAAGACAGCAACGTGCGAAGCAAAGAAGAAGAAAAAGAAAAAGAAAAAGAGACAGATAGAGACAGAGAAAAGCGAGCATGAAACACACTGTGACGCTACACATCTAATGGTAAAACACGTTGAGCACGAGCCGGTATGTAGGATGCAGAGGGTGTCCGTGAAAAAAATACGCGCGGGCGAGAAAAATGTGTCTAGATGAAAGCAAAAGGAAGAAAAAAAAAACGCCAATGGCCTGGACCCACCCGTTCTGAAACGGCCGCTCGTATTATTAGAGGTAGGAGGGTCCCAGGGCCAGGCACAGAACACTGCACGCTGCACACATACAAAAAAAGGGGGGGAGTTGAAAGGTATCGCAGAAAGGCGTTCTAGACCCCCTTCCCCTCTCTCGCCGGATCAAACTTTAGTAGATCAAAAAAAGGAAAGAGAGACGCCCCGCTCAATCCACGGGTAATAAGAAACTCGCCAATGCCCAACCCACGTCGCCTGCATCATACCCACCCCCGTTGCTCTTCGCCCGCACGAGCAACAGACAGTCTTCGCCGTCGTCGACGTAGAGCGGGAGGTCGACGTGCGTGGACGGGTGCCCGTATTCGCGCAGGACGTCGAACGCATCGCCGTACACGAGCTGGAAGAATGGCAGGCCGCGGTAGGATACACCGGCGGGCGGGAGACAGGGGTGGATCGCGCGTGTCGTGTACAGCGCACGCGTGGCCGCAAGCGTCGGGGACGGACGCGTTGAGAGCGCTGCGCCGTTGGTCTGTGCGATGTGGAGTGGCGAGTACGGCGGCAGCGGCGCGTCGGTCGAATGGTACGACGGGGCGAGGGACGAGGGTGCGCCGAGCGACTTGACAGAGGACGAGCGTCGACGGTGGTGTGCGGGTCGGAACGTGTCGGTGAGCTTGCTTTTCAAACTTGATCGTCGCTCCATGCGCCCTCTGTAGTCTGAATCGAGCTCGTCAGCGTCAAACATGTCGAGCGAGAGCGGTGAGGGCGGATAGTGGTGCTCAAAGTCGACAAAGACCTGCGAGGACTGGGAGGGCGCGGTTTGCAACGGCGAGACAGAGGGATTGCTCTTCCGGCGCTGGGGCTGTGCAAAGTTGGGCTTGAGACGAGGTACGGGCGGCTCCTCCTCCGTTCGGCTGTTGCGACTGGACTTGATGTTGCTCGACTTGGACGATTTGCCAGATCGAAGCGACTCGTCTGACGGTCGGCGCTGTATTTGCGGGGCGGTCGAAGCGCTGCCGCTGCGTCTGCGGTGCGACGGGATCGTGTCGGTCGACGGTTGCGAGTGATGCTGCTGGTGCTGCTGCCGCTTCGAATTGGGTGACGGCGTCGTGGCGGGAGGACAAGGCAGCTCGTTCGGCGGTGCTGTTGACCGCCTTGCCGGACGGTCCTTCTTACTACCCCCTTCCCTCTCCCGCAGCTCCTTCTCCCGCTCGGTCCACCACTTCTCCTTGTGCGTGATCCGCGTCACCGACAGACTTGCCTCGACCTCGCCCCACCGCTCCCACCACACCCGCAGCGTCTCTTCCGCACCACCGCACCGCTCCCCCTCGACGCGAAGCGCATCCCAGAGCTCTGCCCACCGCTCGCCGATCGACGCATAAAACGCGGCCTGCTTCTCCGCGAGCATGCACACCGCCAACCCGGTCGCCTTGTTCATCGCGCGCAACAGGATCGGGAGCTCCGCAGCCAACGCAGAACGCAGGGCGAGATACGACTGCGAGGCCGTCAACAACGCCGGCGCCGGTCGCCGCGACTTGGACGGCGAGAGCGGCGCATGGAGGAGCGCGACGTGCAGCGGCTCGAGCGAATGCATCGCGTTGAGCAGCTTCGTCGGGGGCTCCATCATCACCTTGAGGTTTGAGAGGAGCGGGATGAACGTCTTGAGGAGCTCCTGCTCGAGGTCGGTGCACAGCCCAGGCAGGCTGGCGAGGAGGAGGGTGAAGGCATCGTACGCCTCCGAGCGGCCTTCGCCGTCGGGCTCGTCCGACGGCTTGCAGATGTCGAGGAGCGACGGGGCCGGGGTGAGCCCGAGCACAGAGCCAAAGGTGATTCCCCACTGCCAGAGCGCGACGAGGGCCTGGCGCATGCCGAGCCGCCACTCCTTGACATCCTTGGCGAGCTTGTCCAAAAACGCGGCGCACCGCTGAAGCTCGCCTTCCATGCGCGCGACCTCGATGGCCTCGGCGCACTCGGTCGTGTTCTCGACGAGGTCCTTCGGTTTGGACATACGGAGCGACTTCATGCGACTGAGATGTGCGGCGGTGACGGAGGCGTTGCCCTTTTTGGACCTTGCTGTACCATTGGCGGAGGGGATGGGTGCGCCTCCGAGGACCTCACGGACGACTTCCCAGCGGCGACGGTCCTCGTTGACGCTTCGGGCGACTTCTTCCATGCGTCCGCGTGCTTTTACGAGCGATGGACGGTCCCCGTGGGAGTCGGGCGTGGCGTCGATGATGGCGCCGAGAAGGAGGGAGTATTTGAGAAGCCGCTGGACGGGCTTGATGAGGAGAGAGGAGAGGTCCCAAGCGTGGGTCAAAGAGGATGCGAGGGTGCGGGTGTGGGAGAGGTAGGCGGAGAGCGCGGGCGAAGAGGGTAGTGCGTTGAGGTGGGCGAGGGCGGTGGGGTGACGGGTAATGTAAGTCTTGTACGGTGGCTCGAGGGCAGAGATCTGGGGAGAGAATGAGAAGCGGCGGAGGGAAAAGGGAGGAGACGCACGATCTCGAGGAACAAGGCGCCCACGCAATCTTCGCCCGACCCGCCGTCGAGAGCGCCACCGAGGGCTTCCTCGAGGCGGTCGACAAAGTGATCTGAGAACCTGGCGAGATCGCCGATGTTGCTGAATATGATGCGTACGTCGTCGCGGGACATCGGAGGACCAAGTTGTGAAGAGGCGGTGGAGGAATCAGAAGCTGTGGAGACGGTGCGGGAGGACGAGGTGGAGCCTGAGCCGGGGGAAAAGGGGGGTGGACTGGGCGTGCCACTGGTGTTGAACGGGGCAGGTTGACCTGTGGGAGGCACGTTAGAGGATCAGCGCAGAGGATCACAGACGGGGTGACCTGCCTAGAGCGAGTGGGATATGTATATCGCGGATCAATGCGAGATCTGATGCGTATGCGCGTTCAGAGGTGAGGAGTTCGCGCAACGCGTGGACTCTCTTTGTCATGACGGTCGGTTGATTGGGTGGTGCGGGATTGGTTGCGGGAGGGGAGGATGGAAGTTCGAGGGTGAAGCTGTCGGTGGAGGAGGGGTCCGGATCAAAGTCTTGCTCGTCGATTTCGTCGCTGTAGTCGATGGTGAGGTCGTCGTCGTGGTCGGGTGGGAGGGGCAAGGCCTTGTCGTGGAGGGTCTCTGCCTCGAGGGTGGCAAGGAGGGCGGTGAGAGAGCCGCCAAAACTCTCACGGAGAGAGGGCATGAGGATGAGCTGGACGTCGCCGTCGTCAATGCGAACACGAGGGGTGGATGGAAGAGAGGCAGGTGCGAAGAGTGGACGAGGACAAGGACGAAGTGGAGAGCGGGGAGGGATGGCAGGAGGGCTATTAGTGCCACTATAACGAGCACGCCGGCTTGACCTGAGATCCTGCAGAGACTGAGGGCGTTTGTAATTTCGCGGTGGACACACAATGCCCACGCGGCGACTGGGACTGGAACGAGGAGCCTCGTGTTCTTGTCGGACTGGGGCCGTCTCCGCACCTCCTCCGCCCGGTGTGCCAGCCCGTTTAGTGCCCTCCGATTCGCTAGCAGGACGCAAATCGCGCTCGTTGTCGACCGAACCCTCGCTCGGGTCACCCGAGGACACGGCCTTTCGGTCGTTTTCGCGACACGCCCCAACCACCCCCTCGTCGGCCACGAACCTCATGGGAGACCCCAGTTCTAAATCTCCGCGAATGCCGAGGCCAGCTGCCGTCTCTGTTGAACCGAAAGCAGGACTCATCTGATGGATCATTGGTGTCGGCTCCTAACGAACAAGGGACAGCCTCTATTACACCCCGCGGGCTAGTCGTCGTCGTCGTCGTGACTGGGCGTGGATGTAGCGTGGATGAGAGATTGTACCACGCAAAAAAAGAACAAGAGTGCGTTGCCGACGCACCTGGGGGACGAGGAGGAGGATACGGAATTAAAACGACGGATATAAAAACGCACGGCAATCTCAAGCCAAGTTTACGCTGTGCCCTCGTAACGAGATTGGCGTGTTCTTCCTTGTCTCGGCGTGTTGCGAGGACCCTTGTTGCCGCCTGGTATCGAATCTGCCCCCGTTTATAGGCAGATCACGGTCCTGGGGTGTTTCACCCGCTGGCAAACGCAAGACGGAAGCGTTCGTTGAGCTGGTCTACCCAAAATTTGTACGTCCCATCTCGTTCTGTATTTTATGTGTTTTCTGCCTGTTCGCTTCCTTCCACTTTCGGTCGTGCCAGCGAATGGGTAGCTACCTCGTGCTACGCGATTGCCAGAGCCGGACGTCTCAAACCCACACCTCCTCACGGTCGGATTCCCATCTGTGGCGGGGCGCACGTCGACCTAGGAAATCACTCGCGGGGAAACGCCCCCTCTCCGTGCCCGTCCACCCGCTCGCGGACGTCTCCGAGGACTTGGCAGCACGCGCGCGCAAATGAAACACATCACTGATATTCATCAATACATTCGGACGCCCCTTCTGGGTGGCTCTCCCAAAAATAACCGCAACGGGGGTCGGATGATCCGTCTCGAATTGGGTTGACGTAGTCCGAAGCCGTCGGGGATGGTGCGCCAATGCCCATTAGGAGCACCTCCTTGCTCGAATAGGCTCGAATCCCCCATGTCCCCTGGTTACACCGCCTGTGGCAAACCGGGTTCGCCCATCGCAGAAATCACAACGTGTCTGGCAATCTGTATACGATGCACAGGTGATCCAGGGCGCACCACGTCGGAACGGCAACACGTGGTACTTTTCTGCGTACGCGTGACTTGACTCCGAGTCTAGACAGCGATGCAGGAAGCAGGTCGTTTACGTCGAGCAAAAAAGGGTCGCTCGGAGCGATCAGCGCAAAAATACGAGGTCGTACCAGGGTTCGAACCTGGGTTTCGGGAATGCAAATTCCGTTTTCAAAATCCCGAGTGATAACCACTACACTATACGACCGTTGTGAGTCGCCTGATTTGAAATAGTACGTGTACAAGCTCATATCAAAACCTTGGTTACTGTAAGCGTAGCGATTGCGAGCTGAAATAGAACCACACTCCGAAATGAACGGCAAACACGACAGGCGAGAGATGAATGAAGTCATCAAGCCATCTTGGAATTTGCGGAGTTGGCAGTTTCGAGGTTGCGCGATCGTTTCAACTTCCGATCTTTTCTTTTTTTTTTGCCTCATTCATGTTTCGCGAGCGTTTCTGGTCGACGGCCGCTTTCGTGTCATGGCAAGACACGCTCGCCCTGCACGTTCGTCTGCTTCGCTGTTTTCTCCTCACCGTGCTCGACGACCTCCCCCTCCACCACCCATCTCCAGTCGATAACAGCACCTTATCGCACTGCCCGCCAAAGAGGTACGGCAACTCGTTCGCGAGCTCCCTTATGGCCGTTCCGCCCCCGTTCGTCCCACGCCCACTCGACATCCCCCACGCTCTTTACGAACAAGCTACGTATTCGTATTCCGCAGTCCTATCCAATTTGCCAAGTCCCCGCGTTCTTGCTCGCGTGCCTGGACAATTCGCTCGCCAAGAGTTCGTGGGGCGTTATGACGCTCCTTCCGTCGGTCTGGTCGGATGTATCTTTGTCTGGTTGTCGGCCGTGGCATTCACACTTTGGCATCTTTCGAGCGCAGCTGCGGCTCGGTCCCGGAGGCGGTTGCACGCAAACAAACACCCCTTGCAACGTTTAAGCATGTCGGAGGAAGCCGACTATCGCATCGCCATGCCTGGCGCGTGGCTATCTGACCGTCGACAACGATACTCGCTTCCCGAATCCGTCTTCGATATGGTGCCTCAGAATTTCATCTACTCAGCTACTCGAATTGCTTGGGCTCGCTTCTATACTAAGATTTTAACGCTTACAGCGTTTGGTCCTCGGAATTCTGGCCCAAAGGATGATGTCACGGTTGCGCAGGCACGCGGTGACGATCATGCGCTGGTATTGTATCAAGGACCGGTATCGATTAAGGCGGACCTCGACGTAGCTGACTCTAATCTTTCCATTGACCGGGCGGCGATAACGGACACTCGACATGGCCCTGCTGATAACGTGGCGATGGTCCAGGACCTCGTATACGACATGATTGGATTGTTGCCCGCCATGGTGTATTCTGGAAATGAAGATGACGTCGAAGACGTCTCGTTTGTTGACGACGATGCGAGTCAGAACCAATCCGACGGCGCTGATGACGAGGACTCGTTTGGCGCCGGTACACAGCGCCTGCGCGTGTCCCCATTGGAAATGGACGACCGCTGCAACGGCGCAAACACGAGCACCGGACGCCTGGCACGAACGCGCGACGCGTTCAGCGAGGACACGTTTTGGACGGAGCGCGTCGACGCCCTCTTGGCTGGCGCGCGCACGTTTTGGCCCCCCGAGGGACGCGAGGACGAGACAGACAATTGGCGCACTCGCCACTCCCCCGTTGCGCTGGCAGAGGACGCAGACAGCATCTACGCCAAACCCCGCCGGTACTCGTCCCCGCCGTCCGCGGACAGGTGCGTTCCTCGTTGATGCGCTCTCCGTGCGTTGATCCCGTGGGTCAGTACGGGCCCGCCTCTCTACGTCGTCCCCCAAAAGCGGCCATCGGCAGCACCGGCGCGCCTGCCCGAGCGCGTCGAGCTTGGTTTCTTTCCGCTGGACGTGAAGCGGACCCCGTCGGTATGGCGCCCGGGGTGTCTGTATGTCCCTGACCCGCCGGAGGACGAGGAGTGCGAAGCGGATGCGTGGTGGGATCAGGTGCAGGGCGGGGGGGCGTCGTGGCGGGATAGGCATGCGAACGATCCGGCGTCGCGGCTGGTGCATCGGAGGGCGAATACGGAGGGGTAGCGGGGTGTGTGTATGGATTTTGTGGTGATATTGATTTGTGACTGAGGTGACGAGAGGCGATTTGTTGTGCTATTTTCTTTCGTACTTGTGATGGTGTACGGCTGTTCTCGATGATGTGCGGTGGTGGGGGCATCACTCTCGTCACGACGGTTATCGGTTCTTACAACGAGATAGCCAAGAGTAGCCTAGTAACTGGATACACAACGCGCCCGGGGTTCTTCTGGATAAGTGGATATTTCGCTCATGTCACGATGGGTATCGGTTCTTACGACGAGATAGCCAAGGTAGCCTAGGAAGTGGATATCTCGCTCTCAGAAGCAGGTGCGGCAGAATGTGTGCACGACAACGGAGATAACGCTCGACGCTGCCTCGTGTTCGGACTCGCAACGATCGCTATGCTGCGGAGCGACCCATCCTTGTTTTTTTTCTTTCTTCTCCAGTGGTTCTCGAAAACGAGTGACATCATTTGCCCTCATCTCATCTCGCGCATGAAACCCCCCGTCGCAACTCGACACGCGATATTCCTTCCTGGTGCCTGACTTCTGGCCACGTGGGGGGGGATCCGGGGTGTTGTGTGAGCGGCGGCGGCCGTTCCGGGGACTTGCTTCGCCGATATCGATACGGTACCCCCCGCTCGACCACGCCACGTGTGGGGGAAGAGACGTTTCGGTTGAGCGCGCGCGAAACACGGGGAATGACTTGCGTTCGGATGCATGATCGCCGGGAAGGTACGGTAGAGACGCGTGCGTCACGGACTCACGGACTCGACCGGGTCCGGGTCTGGGCCCCGTGATGTCGTCGAGTCGTGTACGGGCGGTTTCGGAGCGGACGCAGGACTGACCCGCCGAACGCGGGATGATCTCCATGGAACCATTGGACGAGGCTGAGAACTTGAGAATGCGGCAGTGTCGCGTCGACGGCTGATTTGGCGTTCGTAGTGATATGTATTCGCTTGGTCGTCGATATCACTCTCGCACGTGCCCTGGGCGCGTGGATGTCCGGATCGTGCCAGTGTGCGTGTTTCATTGTCCTTGCATCGGCGTCGATCCGTGGTTGATCTGCGATGGTTGAGGACACGTCTTCCAGCTCATACGCGATTTGGAGCTAGTCCTAGGACCGGTAGCACCTAATGAATCACAACGACCCCTCGGCATTTAGGCGCGAATAACGCACAGAAGCGGGGCCTGGTGGGCGCCAAAGAGATGGCTGTTGCACCGCCCGTCGCACCTTTACCACGCTGGATGCTGTGAGGCAAGTTGCTGTCGTATTCTACCCCTCCCCTTCCTCTTTGCAATCACCACACAGGCCACGTCGACAAGAGGCCCCGCTGACTACCCAGTGTCGTAGCATCTCCATGTCGAGCATCGCTCTGCAACAGCCCGACGAAGATCCTCAGCCACTTCAAGTTCTAGACGTTGGGGGGTCATCCAGTGCCGTATGTGCACGGTTTGCGTACCTACCTGACGAAAGACGTATTGTTACTGGACATGATGACGGGGCTGTGAAGGTCTGGGATCTTGGATACGGAGAGCAAGAAGGGCCATCCATGCAACACGAGGATAAAGTGCGCGGTCTTGCCGTAACCCCGAATGGCAAGACAATCATCAGCAGCGATGTGGAAGGGAGGATCAAAGTGTGGAACGCTGAAACCCATACACTTGTCACACAATGGACTCACCAAGAGAGATCTCCACGTATTGCTCTTTCACCGGACGGTCGACTGGCTGCGGTCGGTAGCCGGAAGGTGTGGATCCGTCGTATTTCCGAAGGAATTGAATGGCCAATCGAGCGATCATTCAATGTCGAGGAGAACATCTGGAGTATGACATTCTCCCCGGATGGAACCAAATTCGCATGCGTAACCCTCAGTGGCATTTGCATTTATGGAGTTGATGGCAGCGGCAAATGCATCTTTCGTTTCTCAACGAAATCCATCATCCAAATAATATGGTCATTTAAGGGAAGCAAACTTTTCTTGCCAGTGCGCGAAAAGATTTGCTGTTTGAATTCGCAAACAGGAGAACGAATTGGAAAGCAATGGACAGGGCACACGCGCCGGGTAAATTTCCTCTCCATTTCTCCAGACGGGTCGATCCTTGCAAGTGCCTCCCAGGATAAAAGCGTTCGCTTCTGGGATACCACGACCGGCCGTCCTGTCGGACAATTTCTGCAACATGAAACAGATGTCACCAGTGTCCACTTTTCTCGCTCTGGTAAATTTGTGGCATCTTATACACAGGGCGATAAGATACATCTATGGAAGCTACCCTTGTTCACTGCCTCGCAGCATCAGAGATCCAAATTCGAGTGAGTTTCACGCCTGGGATTTGACCGATACTCAACTCATTAGGTCCGACATCCTCCCGCCACCTGATCTGACACCCGCCATCTTCAAGACCAGCGACAGGTACATCGCTTCCGGAGGGTTTGGTGATGTTTATAGATGCTGGTACCGTCACGATTCATCAGATGAAGAAGTACAGTTCTGCTATCACTCAGGTTGCATTTCATTTACTCCTCCCTTAGGTTGCTGTGAAGGCATTCCGATTTAGTTTTTCGTTGGATGGGGGCACAAATGATGGATCGACAAAAGTATGTATTACTTACAATAGATATTGTCTAATTCTCCTCATAGATGCTACGCAGAGAACTCGGGATTTGGAGGCGGCTTGAACATGTCAATATCGTCCCGTTCCTAGGTGTTGCGTACGGATTTGGATTGCAAGATGCTTTATCATTGGTATCGAAGTGGATGCCAAACGGGTCTCTTCACTATTTCCTCGAAAAGCATAATGATGAGCTTTGTGAGGGTCACCGACTCCAATTGGTACGTCCACAGAAATTGATTTCCACCAACATTCTCTGACTCTGCGACAGCTACTTGACATTTCTAATGGACTGGACTACTGTAAGTCATCTTTCTCGTCCTCAAGCCCCTATATTAATATCTCAATGTAGTACATTCTATCCCTGTTGTCCATGGGGACCTGAACTCTGTACGTACCAGTAGCATCATCACTGTCTTCATACTCTGACAGAAGAGCAGAACAACGTTCTTCTTGATGGAGACTGCACTGCCCGCTTAGCTGATTTCGGATTTGCTTCTCTGGTGGGGAGCATTCCTGAGGCCCTGTCTTATCTCCAGAGGTCTACCGTTAGACCAGGCGCTTTGCGTTGGATTGCGCCAGAGCAGGTGATATCAGAGGAGATTTACACACCGACGCCCAAGAGTGACATATACTCGTTCGGCTGTCTCGTTCTCCAGGTTGTTTTCCTTGGCGCTTGTTCGTGGCTGGTGCTGATATTTATCAGGTCATGTCTGGCAGGCAGCCATGGTCTGAAGTGCAGCGCGATGCTGCGATCGTCCTACGCATGGCAAAGGGTGACAAGCCTCACCGACCGGAATGCGCGACGTTGCACGACCCACACTGGGATTTTATCCAGCAATGCTGGCTACCGATGGAGAAACGGCCGTCTACATTGGAGTTAATTACCACCGTCCGGGAGTTCCTGGATGCTTGCCCACAGTCCCCGCCTTTGCAAGACATGGCGAGCTCATGGCTGTGTCAGAGCAGCAATTCCGAAGCTCCCGCAGACAAGTCCGACGTGCATGTGAATCAAGTTGTGAGGGCGAAAAGGAAAGGTAAGAGTGGCAAATTTCCCCACATCGAAGGGTACTCATTCTGTGTTCAAGCTGAGCAAGCAACCACACCGGACATGGACTCGGAGCATACTCGCAAGAGACAATATGTATAGACGAGGTTCTTTTCTTCTGCGGTTCTTGTGATGGTGTACGGCCGTTTGGGACGATGTGCGAGGGGTCACGACGGTTATCGAGCACGTAGTAACTGGATGTACAACGCGCCCGAGAGTCATGTCGATAAGTGAATATCTCGTTCTGAGAAGCAAATATGGTGGAATGTGTGCACGACAACGGAGATAATGCTTGACATTGCCTCATATCTGGATTCGTAACGATCGCTACGCTGTGGAGCGACCCGCACCCTTTTTTTTGTTAAAAAATAGCTGGATGATTCTCGAAAACGAGTGACATCATTTGCCACCATTTCATCTCGCGCATGAAATCCCCCCATCACAACTCGACACGCGATATTCCCTCCCGGTGCCTGACTTCTGGCCACGTGGAGGGGGGAAGGGGGGGGGAATCTGGGGTGTTGTGTGAGCAGCAGCAGCCGTTCCGGGGACTTGCTTCGCCGATATCGATACAGTACCCCCCGCTCGACCACGCCACATGTGGGGGAAGAGACATCTCGGCTGAGCGCGGGTGAGTCCGTGACGCACACATCTGTACTGTACCTTCTCGGCGATTATGCATCCGAGCCATTCCACGTGTTTCACAGATTCGACCGGGTCCGAGACTGGGCCTCATGACGTCGTCAAGTCATGTATGGGCGGTTTCGGAGCGGACGCAGAACCGACCCGCCGAACGCGGGATGATCTCCATGGGACCGTTGGACGACGTTGAGAACTTGAGAGTGCGGCAGTACGGTCGCGTCGACGGCCGATTTGGTGTTCGTAGTGGTATGTATTCGCTTGGTCGTCGATATGACTCTTGCACGCGCCCTGGACGTGTGGATGTCCGGATCGTGTGCGTGTTTCGTTGTGCTTGGATCGGCGTCGATCCGTGGTTGATCTGCGATGGTTGAGGACACGTCTTCCAGCTCATGCGCGATTTGGAGCTAGTCCTAGGACCGGTAGCATCTAATGAACCACAACGACCCCCCGGCAATTAGGTGCGAATAACGCACAGAAGCGGTGCCCAGTGGGCGCCAAAGAGAAGGATGTTGCACCGCCTGTCGCGCCTTTACCACGCTAGACGCTGTGAGCCCTGTTGTCGTATTCTACCCCTCCCCTTCCTCTTTGCAACCACCACACAGGTCACGTCGACAGGAGGCCCCGCTGACTACCAAGTGTCATAGCATTTCCATGTCGAGCGTCGCTCTGCAACAACCCAACAAAAATCCTCAGCCACTTCAAGTTCTAGATGCTGGTCGATCATCTGCCGTATGTAAATGGTTTGCGTACCTCCCTGACGAAAGATGTATTGTCACTGGACATGTTGACGGGGCTGCGAGGGTCTGGGATATGGGATATGGAGGGCAAGCAGGGCCATCCATGCAACACGAACATGGAATATACGATCTCGCCGTGACCCCGGATGGCAGGATGATTATCAGCAGCGACTGGGGACAGAGGGTCAAAGTGTGGGACATGGAAACCCATACACTTGTCACTCAGTGGTCTCACCCAGAGATTTTGCCAAGTGTTGCTGTTTCACCAGACGGTCGACTGGTCGCGGTCGGTAGCTGGAAGGTGCTGATTCATCATATTTCCAAAGGAATTGAATGGCCAATCACACGATCACTCGAAGTTGACGGAAGCAATTATTACGTGGCATTCTCTCCGGATGGAACCAAACTTGCATGCGTAGCTCCCCATGGTATTCGCGTTTATGATGTTGACAGCGGCGAACGCGTCTTTCGTACATCAAACAAAAGCTTCATCCCGCACGTGATATGGTCATGTGATGGAAGCAAACTCTTCTTGCCATTGCGCGAAACGATTTGGTGTTTGAATTGGCAAACAGGAGAACAAGTCGGAGAACCATGGAGAGGGCACACAAGCCAAATAACTTTCCTCTCCACTTCCCCAGACGGGTCGATCCTTGCAAGTGCCTCCTGGGATAACACTGTTCGCTTCTGGGATACCACGACCGGCCATCCTGTCGGACAACCTCTGCAACATGGAACACATGTCACCAATATCCACTTTTCTCGCTCCGGTAAATTTGTGGCATCTTCTATGGAATGTGGCCGTAAGATATATCTGTGGAAGACACCCTTGTTTACTGCCTCTCAGCATTGGAGATCCAAATTCGAGTGAGTTTCGTGCCTGGGATTTGACCAATACTCAGCTCATTAGGTCCGACATCCTCCCGCCACCGGACCTCACACCCGCCATTCTCAAGACCAGTGACAGGTACATCGCTTCCGGGGGTTTTGGTGATGTTTATAGATGCTGGTACCGTCACGATTCATCAGATAAAGAAGTACAATTCCTCTATCACTCAGGTTGCATTTCATTTACTCCTCCCTTAGATTGCCGTGAAGGCATTTCGATTTAGTTTCTCATTGTATGGGGGAACGAAGGATAGGTCAAAAAAGGTGTGTATCACCTGCTCACGAAAGGTGTCTCTAATATCTCTTATAGATGCTACGCAGAGAGCTCGGGATCTGGAGGCGACTTGAACATGCCAATATCGTTCCATTCCTGGGTGTTGCATATGGATTTGGAATGGAAGGCGCTTTATCGTTGGTGTCGAAGTGGATGCCCAACGGATCTCTTCACGACTTCCTCGAAAAGCATAATGATAAGCTTGGCGAGGGTCATCGACTCAAATTGGCACGTCCACGGAATTTGATTTCCACCAACATTCTCTGACTCTCCGGCAGCTGCTTGATATTTCTAATGGACTGGACTACTGTAAGTTGTCGTCTTTTCATCCTCTCGTCCCTGGATAAATATCTCAACGTAGTACATTCTATCCCGATTGTTCACGGGGACTTGAGCTCCGTGAGTGACAATAGTATCATTACTGTTTTTGTTTGCTGACAGAAGAGCAGAACAATGTACTTCTCGATGCAAACTACACTGCCCGCTTAGTTGATTTTGGATTTGCTTCTGTGTTGGGGAATTTTCCTGAAGCACTGTCTTATCTCGAGAGGTCTACCGTTCGACCAGGCGCTTTGCGTTGGGTTGCACCGGAGCAGATTACACCAGAGACTTACATTCCGACCCCCAAGAGCGACATATACTCGTTTGGCTGTCTTGCTCTCCAGGCTTGTTTCCTGAACGCTTGCCTGTGGTCGATGCTGATATTTTATCAGGTCATATCGGGCAAGCAGCCATGGTCAGAGGTACGGTACGATACCGCTATTGTCCTATGCTTAGCAAAGGGTGACAAGCCTCGCCGACCGGAATGCGAGACATTGCACGACTCGCACTGGAAATTTATCCAGAAATGCTGGTTACCGATGAAGGAGCGGCCATGTTCGGAGATACTGATCTTCATCATCCAGCACCTCTTGGATAATTGCCGAAAGTCCCTGCCTTTGCAAGAATTGGCGATTTCATGGTCAAGTAAAAGCAGTGATTCTGAAGCTCCTGCAGACGAGTCCGGCGCGCATGTGGGGGCAAAAAGGAAAGGTAAGAGTGGTGAGTTTCCCCGTATTGGAGGTTACTCATTCTGCATTCAAGTTGAGCGAGAAGCCACACCGGACATGGAATCAGAGCATCCTCGCAAGAGACGATATATATAGATGCGCACAAAGAGATGAACTAGGTTTTGTAATCGAATAACACCCATGGAATCGCACTTTTTTTTTCTTCGGACTCGAAACGTGCATTGCCACGTGTGGTCCAGGGTGTTTAAACCTTTCGGGGAAGCTTCACCGGCCTGCTGGCCACATTGTCGCAAGAGATGTCTCGGTTGAGTGAGCAACGGGGTTTGTCACATCTCGAACGCTCCATGCGCGTGATGTATGGTGACGTTGGCGCGCATGGGCGGAGAATGAATACTGAATGGAGAACGGACCTCTGAACGCGATCTCCTTTGCATTCGGTTCTGATCGACATTCCATCTCTGTTGAAAGCATGAGGAGCATTCCGGAGGCATTACCTTACCTCCAGAGGTCAACCTTTTAACCAGGGGCTCTACGTTGGATCATACCAGATCAAATCGTGCCAGAGGTGACCTACATTCAGCCTAGTAACTGGACGTACAACGTGCCCGGGAGTCATATCGATAAGTGGATATTTCATTCTGAGAAGCAAATGCGGCAGAATGTGTGCATGACGATGAAGATAACGCTCGACGCTGCCTCGTGTCCGGACTCGCAACGATCGTTACGATGCGGGGCGACCTGCACCCTTGTTTTTTTTGTTAAAAAACCTGGGTGTTTCTCGAAAACGAGTGACATCATTTGCCATCATCTCATCTTGCGCATGAAACCCCCCTGTCACAACTCGACACGCGATACTCCTTCCTGGTGCCTGACTTCTGGCCAAGTGGGGGGGGGATCCGGAGTGTTGTATGAGCGGCGGTGGCCGTTCCGGGGCTTGCTTCGCCGATACGGTACCCCGCTCGATCACGCCATGTGTGAGGGAAGAGACCTCTCGCATGAGCGCACGAAACACATGGGATGGCATGCGCTCGGATGCATGATCGCCGGGAAGGTACAGTTCAGATCCGTGCGTCACGGATTCACGGACTCGACCGGGTTCGGTCTGGGCCCCATGATGTCGTTGAGTCGCGTACGGGCGATTTCGGAGCGGAAGCAGGACCGACCCGCCGAACGCGGGATGATCTCCATGGGACCGTTGAACGAGGTTGAGAACTTGAGAATGCGGCCGTGTCGTGTCGATGGCTGATTTGGCGTTCGTAGTGATATGTATTCGCTTGGTCGTCGATATCACTCTCGCACATGCCCTGGGCGCGTGGATGTCCGGAACGTGTGCGTGTATTTGTGGTGCTTGCATCGGCGTCGCTGCCGATCCGTGATTGATCTGCGATGGTTGAGAACACGTCTTCCAGCTCATGCGCGATTTGGAGCTAGTCCTAGGACCGGTAGCATCTAATGAATCACAACGACCCTTCAGCATATAGGCGCGAATGACGCACAGAAGCGGGGCCCGGTGGGCGCTAAAGGGATAGCTGTTGCACCGCCCGCCGCACCTTTACCACGCTAGATGCTGTGAGCCCTGTTGTCGTACATCAGGAAGAAGGCCGAAATCTTTTTTGAGCTTATGTCACGCTTAATTGGACTTAGCGAGCTTCTGGTGACTAAGGGCGGCTCGCTTAGCTGCAGCGTTAACCAGAAGGCAAATTAGCC
>JBBPMP010000300.1:0-10077 GCA_038090395.1 Boletales sp. KT-2023a | reverse complement strand
ACCTTTACCACGCTAGATGCTGTGAGCCCTGTTGTCGTATTCTACCCTCCCCTTCCTCTTTGCAATCACCACACAGGTCACATCGACAGGAGGCTACGCTGACTACCCAGTATCAGCATTTCCATGTCGAGCGTCGCTCTGCAACAGCCCGACGAAGAAACTCGGCCACTTCAAGTTCTAGACACTGGACAATGTGTCCCATGTACACGATTTGCATACCTCCCTGACGAAAGACGTATTGTCACTGGCCATTCTGACGGGACTATGAGGGTCTGGGATCTGGGATACGGAGGGCAAGAAGGGCCATCCATGCAAGTGACGCGACACGTGCATGGAGTATATGATCTTTCTGTGACCCCGGATGGTAAGACAATCATCAGCAGCGACTGGGGACAGACGGTCAACGTGTGGGACATCGAAACCCGTACACTTGTCACACAATGAACTCACCCAGAAAGAATGCCAAGTGTTGCTCTTTCACCAGACGGTCGACTGGCCGCGGTCGGCAGTTGGAAGGTGCTAATCCATCATATTTCCAAAGGAATTGAATGGCCAATCAAACGATCATTCGAAGTCGGCGGGGACATTTGGAGTATGACATTCTCCCCGGATGGAACCAAACTTGCATGCGTAACTCTCCATGGCGTTTGCATTTATGACGTTGATGGCGGCAAACGCGTCTTTCGTATATCGGAGAAAACCTTCATCCCGCATGTGATATGGTCACGTGATGGCAGTAGTGTTTTCTTGCCACTGGGCGAAACGATTTGCTGTTTGAATTCGCAAACAGGAGAACAAATCGGACATCGATGGACAGGACACACAAGCTGGATAAACTCCCTCTCCATTTCTCCAGATGGGTCGATACTTGCAAGTGCCTCCTGGGATAACACTGTTCACTTCTGGGATACCACGACCGGCCATCCTGTCGGACAACCTCTGCAACATGTTACACATGTCACCAATGTCCACTTTTCTCGCTCCGGTAAATTTGTGGCGTGTTCTATGGAACGTGGCCGTAAGATATATCTGTGGAAGCCACCTTTGTTCACTGCCTCTCAGTATTGGAGATCCAAATTCGAGTAAGTTCCGTGCCTGGGATTTGTCCAATACTCAACTCATTAGGTCCGACATCCTTCCTCCGCCCGATCTAACACGCGCCATCTTCAAGACTAGTGACAGGTACATCGCTTCCGGGGGTTTTGGTGATGTTTATAGATGCTGGTATCGTCACAATTTGTCAGATGAAGAGGTATGATTCTTCTGTCACTCAGGTTGCATTTCGTTTACTCCTCCCTTAGGTTGCCGTGAAGGCATTCAGATTTATTTTTTCATTATATGGGGGCACAAGCGATAGGTCTACAAAAGTATGCATCACCTACTCACAAAAGATGTCATCTAATTCTCCTCATAGATGCTACGCAGAGAGCTCGGGATTTGGAGGCGACTTGACCATGTCAATATCGTCCCATTCATAGGTGTTGCGTACGGATTTGGAATGCAAAACGCTTTATCATTAGTGTCGAAGTGGATGCCAAACGGATCTCTTCACTGCTTTCTCGAAAAGCATAATGACGAGCTTTACGAGGGTCACCGACTCAAATTGGTACGTCCACCGAAATTGATTTCTACCAACGTTCTCTGACTCTGAGACAGCTACTTGACATTTCTAATGGACTGGACTACTGTAAGTCGTCTTTCTTGTTCTCAAGTCCCTATATTAATATCTCAATGTAGTACATTCTATCCCAGTTGTCCATGGGGACCTGAATTCTGTATGTACCAGTAGCATCATCGCTATCTTTATACTCTGACAGAAGAGTAGAACAATGTTCTTCTTGATAGAGACTGCACCGCCCGCTTAGCTGATTTTGGATTTGCATCTCTGGTGGGGAGCATTCCTGAAGCACTGTCTTATCTCGAGAGGTCTACTGTTCGACCAGGTGCTTTGCGTTGGATCGCACCAGAGCAGATTACACCAGAGACTTACATTCCGACACCCAAGAGCGACATATACTCGTTCGGTTGTCTTGCTCTCCAAGTTGGTTTTTCCTGAACGCTTACTCCCGGTTGATGGTGATATATTCTTAGATCATGTCAGGCAGGCAGCCATGGTCGGAGGTGCGGTACGATACCGCTATTGTCCTGTGCTTGGCCAAGGGCAAAAGTCCTCGCCGACCAGAATGCGCGACGTTGCACGACTCGCACTGGGATTTTATCCAGTGGTGCTGGTTATCGACGGAAGAACGGCCATCCGCAGGAGAGTTAATTGCTACCGTCCAGGAGTTCTTGGAAAGTTGCCCACAGTCCATACCTCTGCAAGACATGGGAATCTCTTGGTCAAGTCAAAAGAGTGATTCTGAAGCCCGCAGACGTGTCTAGCACGCATGTGAAACAAGTTCTTGGGGCAAAAAGAAGAGGTAAGCATGACGATTTCCCCTGCATCACCAAGACTGCTCAGTTTGCGTTTAGATGAGGGGGGCAACCACACTCGACATAAACGGGGAGCATACTCACCATAAGCATGTAGACCCACACAAGGTGTCAAGTACGGAGCGCAAGGAGATGATCCAGGTTTTGTGATTGGAAAGTACCCAATGGCATTACACATTTCCCAGACCCGTAATGCACATAGCCACGTGTGGTCCAGGGTGTGTGAACTTGCCAGTGAAGCTTCGCCGACTCAGTTGACCACGTATCGCAAGAGACGTCTCGGTTGCACAAGTGACGGGGTTTGTGGATGCCAGATCGCCAAGCGGTAAAACAAGGCTACTCACGTCTCGGGCAGCCTATGTGTGTGATGTATGATGTTGGGGTGCACGGGCGGAGGATGGATGGAGAACGAACCTCTAAATGCGATCTCCTTTGCACTCAATTCTGGACGACATTCCACCTCTGGTGAGCGCATGCTGCAGTCTCAACATCACTAGTCAGTCCGTGTTTGTGGTCTCAGGCCCTTCGTGTGCACATCCTTTGGTCTGTGACTCCCATTGAGCATGCCCCCTGAGATGCAGACTTACCCCTGGTAATTTTTGTCCAGTCCATTCACTGCATCAGCGCAGTCGTCGTGCGCTTCAATGGCTAGTGTCCAAGCGGTCCATGCATCAACATTGATGTGCGAATGTGCTGCATGTTTCGGTGTGTGAAGCGCATCGCCTTCAGGTGGCTGGCGTGCAAGCAGTTCATTGATTATGTATCAATGCTAATGTATCGTCGATCTACGATGACCGAGGACACGTTTTCCAACTCCATATGCGATTTAGAGCTAGTCCTAGGATTGGCAGCATCCTATGAATCACAGCAGTCTCTGAGTATTCAAATGTGAACAACGCACAGGAGTAGAACCCACTGGGCGTAAAAGAGATGGGCGTTACACTGCTCACTGCACCTTTACCACGTGGATCAAGGGTATACGTGCAGATGCTGTGAAGCTCATTGTCGAATTTGCTTCTCCTTCCTCTGCGACCACCACACAAGCCACGTCGACAGGAACCTCTGCTGACTACCCACTGTCATAGCATATCCATGCCGAGCGCCACTCTGCAACGGCCTGATGAAGATCCTCGGCCACTTCAAGTTCTAGATACTAGACAATATGTCGCCTGTACACAGCTCACGTACCTCCCTGACGGCAGACGTGTGCTCACTGGCCATACTGACGGGGCTGTGAGGGTATGGGATCTGGGATACGGAAGGCAAGAAGGACCACCCATGCAACACGAGGATAGAGTGTGCGGTCTTGCTGTGACCCCGGATGGAAAGACAATCGTCAGCAGTGGCAATGGGCGGATGGTCAAAGTGTGGGACATCGAAACACATACACTCGTCACAAAATGGACTCACCCAGAAAGATCCCCATGTATCGCTCTTTCACCAGATGGCCAACTGGCCGCAGTCGGTAGGGGGAAGGTGTTGATCCATCATGTTTCTGAAGGGAAACAGTGGGCAATCAAACAATCATTCAAAGTCGACGATTACAACTATCGTATGGAATTCTCTCCGGACGGGACCAAACTTGCATGTGCAACTGGCAGTGATATTTGCATTTATGACGTTGACAGCGGTCGACTCATCCTTTGTAGGGCAAAACTTTGTTTCAATGTAGTGTGGTCACGTGATGGCAGCAAACTGTTCTTGTCACTGGACTCAACAACAATTTGCTGTTGGGATTCGCAAACAGGAAAACAAATCGGAGAGCAATGGACAGGACATGCAATGGAGATAACTTCTCTCTCCCTTTCACCAGACGGGTCGATCCTTGCGAGTGCCTCCTGGGACATGACCATTCGTTTCTGGGACACAACTACCGGTCATCCTGTCGGACAACCTTTGCAACATGAATCAGCGATAGACGCTGTGCGGTTTTCTCCCTGTGGTAAATTTGTGGCATCTTATACATGGACTAAAAAGATATATCTATGGAAGTCGCCCTCTGTGGTTTGTCCACTCATTCTCATTGCCTGCCCCCTTCTCTAATGTAACTGCACGTTACACAGCATCAAACATCCAAATTCGAGTGCGTCTCTTCACACCCGGAATTCAACTATACTTAATTCATTAGCTCTGATATCCTCCCACCATTGGATCTCACACCTGCCATTGCCAATCAAAGTGACCAGTATATCGCCTCGGGAGGTTTTGGTGATATCTACAGATGCTGGTACCACCAGGATTTTTCGCATAAGGAGGTCTGATTCTGTCATATTGGTTAGGTTGCACGTGATCGACTCCTTGCTTAGGTCGCGGTGAAGGCATTTCGATTCAGCTTTGTATTGGATGGGGACAAGAGCAATAAGTCGACAAAGGTATCCACTGCTATAATGCCAAAAGAACAACATCCAATATTTTTCACAGATGCTCCAACGGGAACTTGGAATTTGGAGGCGGCTTGACCATGCCAATGTTGTCCCATTCCTGGGCATCGCATATGGATTCGGATGCAGGGCGCCTTGTCATTAGTCTCGTTATGGATGCCGAATGGCTCCCTTCAACATTTCGTGCACAAGTATAACGATGTGCTTGGTGTCGACCACCGACTCAAACTTGTGCGTTTGCAGAATATGAATGGCATTGATATTTCCTAACCGTACTGACAGTTGCTCGACGTTTCTAATGGACTGGACTACTGTGAGTGGTCATCGTCACTTTGAGATGTCTGGATTTATGCCGTGTTACAGTACGCCCTATCCCCCTCGTTCATGGGGATCTGAACCCTGTGCGTACGACTAGCACCATTACTGTCCTTTTACTTTGACAAAAAGATAGAATAATATTTTACTCGATGGTGATTTCAACGCTCGCCTAGCTGATTTCGGGCATGCTTCTTTGGTGGGGAGCATTCCAGAGGCGCTGTGTTATCTCCAGAGATCGACCAAACGACCGGGGGCCTTGCGCTGGATTGCACCAGAGCAGATCAAGTCTGACGAGACTTGCACTCGAACGACCAAGAGTGATATATACTCATTTGGTTGCGTAGCCCTCCAGGGAGGTTTTCTGAGCACAAGTGTGAGGTCTGTGTTGAAAAACTTGTTTCAGGTGTTATCAGGCAAGCAGCCATGGTCAGAACTGCGATTCGATGCAGGCGTAGTGTTACGTTTGGCCAAGGGCCATAACCCTCGTCGACCAGAATGTGCGACATTGCAAGATCCGCACTGGGAGTTCATTCAACGATGTTGGTTACCGAAGAAGGAGCGTCCATCTACAATAGTCATCATCTCCACTATCCAGCGGCTTTTGGATGTATGCACACGGACCCTGCCCCTCCGAGACTCGGCAATAACATGGCAAAGACAAATTGATTTTCTTGCACCTTGGGTGGACCATTCTGACATGGAGTCTGTGAGGCATGTTTTTGGGATGAAAACACAAGGTATGGGATAATGGCCTATGATTTTGCATCAACTTACTTGTTCTGAATCTAAGGGGAGCAAACGACCTCATCGGATGCAGACATCGATCACGTTCGAAAGAGACGACGCATATAATTCATATCCAATCCGTTTGCGACTGTTTCGATTCTGTGGAATCTCAGCCATAAATTGCTGTATCTATCTTGTTATCATTTCCATCCACGGTTGAGTACAAAGTCGGTGGTGAACGCTGTTTCTTAAGCACAGGGATTTATACCGGTAATGGGTACACATATAAACTACTGCACTGGCAGATGAATCGTGGATCAGCAGATGGCCTGTCCTTTGCACCCCCGGCCACGTGGAAGGAAGGAATGTCTTGGTTGAGCGTGCAAACAGGGGGGATGCAGATACCTGATCACCGGAAGGATGCGCACGTCACGGTCTTGATTCTCGAACTGGTCTGGGGTCATGACTAGTCTGGTGACCAGATATGTCTGTGAAGTTGCCGTGCTCAGAGGCAAACCATCATCTATCAAGGATCTGCAAAATATTCGACCAATCGTTCCAAATCTATTTGTTTCAACAGACCTTGGTAAAATCTGGCATGGATCCGCTACCAATCCGTTGCATTTTGCTACATCCATCACTGACATAATCTCAGCTTTTTCGCTTTGCAACGCTCGAGATGGACTGACCCTCGGAGGTGCACGTCCCCCCCAGCTCGCCACCATCTAGCACTCAGTATAGCACGCCTGCTGTAAGCACCTCACCCTCATTCATCGCAGCTTGAGAAGCTTGAGCACCCTTGAAAGGTGTCGGAAGGAAGAGGACATGTAATATCGATTGCATCGTCGCCTTTTATGACCTGATCGATCATCTCAACAACGGCTGTGCAATGATATACAGCTAGAACAGCCCCATCAGAACAAAGGGAGCCTAGCATGATGTACACTGACATGACCGTTCCACTGGCAGACCGGCCATTCGGCATGTTGGCGTTTAGCGGCATCACGGTCGTATCCGCGCTACAGATCCGGCGACAGTGGTACACTTTTGGATCCTACGTGGATCATCGCCCCACTTGTCCGCCAGACGGAAGCGCATCAAGCACACACTAGAGTTTCCGCATGAAACGGGTTCACGACATTGACGATGCGCCTGTGTCCAGACTCACAGCGATCGCTACACGGCAAAGCGATCCTTCCCCCATGTTTTTTTGTTAAAAAATGGGTGATTCTTGAAAACGAGTGACATAATTGCCATCATCGCATCTCGTGCACGCAGCACGAAACCCCCGTCGCAACACGACACACGATATTCCCTCCTAGTGCCTGACTTCTGGCCACATGGGGGGAAAGGGGATCCGGGGTGTTGTACGAACAATGGCCGTTCGGGGCTTGCTTCGCAGATGGCCCCCTGCTCGACCATGTACAGGGGAAGAGGTGTCTCGGTTGAGCACGCTGCTGCGCACGAAAATGGGGACATGCAATCAGATACATGATCGCCGGGAAGATAAATATACTTGCGTCACGGTCTCAAACGGGTCCGTGTCTAAGCGTGTGAAGTCGTTGAGTCGTGTACGGGAGGTTTCAAAACGGACCGACCAAAACGCAGGATGATCTCCACAGAACGTTTGGATGAGGTTGAGCACACGGTGTCGACGGCCAATTTGGCGTTTGAACATGACGCTTGCACGTGCCCTTCGCGTGTCGATCACGTGCGTGTTTCGTTGGTGTCATTGAGGTGTTGATCTGCGATGGTCTTCCAGCTCCATATACAATTAGGTCCTAAGGCCGCTAGCAACCAATGAGACACGACGATCCGTCAGCATTTAGACTCAAAAAGTATACAGGTGTAGAGCCCACTAGCCGCCAAAGAGAAGGGTGTTGCACCGCCCACCGCATCTTTACCACGCCGGTTGCTGTGAAACCCGTCGTATTCCATTTCTACCTCTCTCCTTCCTCCTTGCGTCCCCCAACCAGGTCACATCGGCAGGAAGCCCTGCTCACTACCCACCGTCATAGCATTTCCATTCCATGTCGAGCGTCACTCCGATACAGCCTGACCAAAATCCTCAGCCACTTCAAGATGCTAGGATACCAATTTACGAGCATGCACTTGCGTACCTCCTTGACGAAAGACGTATTATCACCGGCCATGTTGATGGGACTGTGAGGGTATGGGATCTGGGATACGGAAAGCAAGAAGGGCCATCCATGCAACACGAAGATAGAGTGTGCAGTCTTGCCGCGACCCCGAATGGCAAGACGATCATCAGCAGTGACAATGGGCGGATGGTCAAAGTGTGGGACGTCGAAACGCATACACTTGTCACACAATGGTCTCACCCAGATAGCATGCCAAGTATCGCTCTTTCGCCGGACGGTCGACTGGCCGCAGTCGGTAGCTGGAAGGTGTTGTTGATTCATCATATTTCCAAGGGTATTGAATGGCCAATTAAACAATCATTCAAAGTCAACGATGACATTTGGAGTATGTCATTCTCTCCGGATGGGACCAAACTTGCATGCGTAACCCTCCATGGCATTCGCATTTATGACATCAACAGCAGTAAATGCGTTCTTCGTACGTCATCGAACTACACCGGGGAGGTGGTGTGGTCACATGATGGCAGTAAACTTTTCTCGTCGCTCAACAAAACGGTTTGCTGTTGGGATTCGCGAACAGGAGAACAAATTGGAGAACAATGGACAGGGCACGGCGACAAAGGCTGGATAAATTCATTCTCCATTTCTCCAGACGGGTCGATCCTTGCGAGCGCCTCGTTTGATCAGACCGTTCGTTTTTGGGACACCACCACAGGCCATCCCGTTGGGCAACCTCTGCAACATGGATCAGGTGTAGGGGCTGTCCGGTTTTCTCACTCTGGTAAATTTGTGGTATCTTACACACGGCACTGCAACCACGATAAGATATATCTGTGGAAGTCACCATTGTTCACTGCCTCTGGTTATGAGCAGCATCAGAATCCTAGATTCAAGTGAGTTTCACCCCTGGGAATCTGGGATTCGACCAATACTCAACTTATTAGTAGATCCGACATCCTCCCTCCACTGGACCTCACACCTGTCATCTTTAAAACCAGTGACAGGTACATCGCTTCTGGAGGGTTTGGCGATGTTTATAAATGCTGGTACCGTCACGATTCATCAGATGAGGAGGTCCAACCCTTCTATTTGCTCAGGTTGCATTTCATTTACTCCTCCCTTAGGTCGCCGTGAAGGCATTTCGATTTGGTTTATCATTGGATGGAGGCTCGGATAATAAATCGACAAAGGTATGCATCACAGTACCTGTTCACAAAAGATGTCGTCTAATGCTTATAGATGCTACGCAGAGAGCTCGGGATTTGGAGGCGACTTGACCACATCAATATCGTTCCGTTCCTAGGTGTTGCGTACGGATTTGGAATGCAAAACGCTTTATCATTAGTATCAAAGTGGATGCCAAACGGATCTCTTCACTGCTTCCTCGAAAAGCATAACGACGAGCTTTGCGAAAACCATCGACTCAAATTGGCATGTCTACTGAAATTGATTTTTACCAACATTCTCTGACTCTGCAACAGCTACTTGACGTTTCTAACGGACTGGACTACTGTAGGTCATCTTTTTCGCCCTCAAGTCCCTGGATTCATATCTCAATGTAGTACATTCTATCCCGATTGTCCATGGGGACCTGAACTCTGTATGTACCAGTATCATCATCGCTGTCTTTATACTCTGACAGAAGAGCAGAACAATGTTCTTCTCGATGCAGACTGCACTGGCCGCTTAGCCGATTTCGGATTTGCCTCGCTGGTGGGGAGTATTCCTGAAGCGCTGTCTTATCTTCAGAGGTCTACTGTTCGACCAGGTGCTTTGCGTTGGGTTGCACCAGAGCAGATCACATCAGAGACTTACACTCCGACGCCCAAGAGCGACATATACTCGTTCGGTTGTCTTGCTCTCCACGTTTGTTTTTTCTGAATGCTCACTCCCGGTTGATGGTAATATATTCTCAGATCATGTCAGGCAGGCAGCCATGGTCTGAGGTGCGGTACGATACCGCTATTGTCTTGTGCTTGGCCAAGGGCGACTGTCAAATTCCCGTCTCTCCTATTCCTATCATTTTCACCTCGTGTCTCGGTCGTTTGTGTCTCGGTCATTTGTGCCTCGGTTGTGTCTCAGGAACACTTGTCTCGTCTGTCTTGTCCGCAGTACGA
>JBBPMP010000299.1:0-27983 GCA_038090395.1 Boletales sp. KT-2023a | reverse complement strand
CGAAATGTTGTCAGAATGCACACTACAGACATGATGCACGTACGGTGCAATCCACTTTGACGGCACGTGCTAGGTCCCTCTTTACCCTGCGCATCCTCTGTTCCCACGCTGCCAAAATTGTGTTTCAAGACCTTATGTAGACTTTATGACGCGTACCTTCGACTCGACTGAAATTCTTGAGGACGACACATTGTTGTTTCTTGGACAGGAAGTGTAGCAACTTGAGATGTTGTTGGATCCGACTGCGAGCAGAGCGTACTCTGACGATTCCTGACATAGTATGGTGTCAAACCGATCAAACGCATTTTGGCAGACAGCCCATCAGAAGCTCACCATACGTCGGCCGTAACCAAGAAATGAAATAGATTGTTGTGTTTATCGAAGAAAGTCATCGCTGCGGTAGGTAGGTCGTTGGTCCGTCCGAGTGACCTTGCAGGAAGTCGTGTAAGCGCCTCTTCGCCATTGAGTGGCTTGAAAATATTTTCCATTTCTTTCAGTTTTTCCGTGCACAAGCGGGGTTCTCCGCTGAGCAGCCAATCGGTTACCCGATCATCCAGAGACCAATTCGTCAGAGAGGCTTTCGTGATGCTTTCGAGGATGGTGTCAGCTGAAATACGGATTGTCTCCAGTCGGTGGCGAAGCTTCTCGCAAACCTCAAAGTTTTGGTGGTTTGCATACGTTAGTGCAGAACAACGGATAGCATGCGACAGGGCAACGATCTCTTCGAGAGTTCGCCTGCAGCGAGCCTCCAGGTTCAGTGGCATACTCGGGCAGGCTGTTGACGCTCACAGGAAGGTGCCTGTGAAGCACAGCCGGCTTACGAGGACAAGCCAGGGCGACTGACATCAATTTAGAAGACACGTTTTCCCGTCTTCTGACCGCAGGGTCACAGATGTCGTACTAATGCAAATCAGGTCAGTCTGCTTATCGTGGGTCGTTGGAATTCTCCTTAATTCCTACTGACTTATGTCATGGAACTTAGGTTCAAGATCGCCTTGGGCCCTTGGCGCTTAGCTCTGAGGTGATAGTATGTATTGCCTGAGCAGCCCCAAAATATCCATCACCCTTGGCTTTTCTACGATGCGCAGTGGCATACCCTTCTCTCAACCACCTCCCCTCAACCCTCCGCTTCGCATATGCCATGCTTCTTTCAATTTGAACCCAACCACTGGCTAAAATTGCACCCTAATCCCCTATGCCCTTATCACGAAGGAATATCCAGGTATGTATGTCGCGTTTCACCAGCACCTGTCGGTCGCGAGCTCATTTGAACTATGATATGGGGTTATTTGAAGTTGCAATCCGTTTCTTATTCTCGGGTATACTGATCAGGCTGTCGTGGGAAAGACTGTCCGAGCTGGACATTGCTTGAATCTTGAATGCCTTGAGGTACACTGTCTGTCACACATGTAGACCCCTGTAAGCTGCTACCAAATAACACCCTGCTGTGCGCTCTGCCAAAAAAGAAAAAGCTTGAGCGTCTTGGGCTAGATATCCTTTTCAGTATAAAAGTGACGTGCACGGGTTTGTTCTCAAAACAGAAATGCTGTTCTAATCTAGGTTCCTTGCGCCCCCAAGGCGGAGAGCCGGTAACATCTGATCCACATGTACCAGCTCCACGCATGCCGGGCTTCTTGCCTCCTCGCACATGTTTCTTTGAAACGTGCAACTTGTCCACGCGGCATCATTCGATCCTGGCTGGGGAGAACGCCCAGGTTGGGGATAGTTAGTCCATTCACTCGTCAGGTGGGACGAAATTCCAAAATAGGGTTTCTACTATATTTAGGTCCATGTTTCTGTGCATGTTGATATCTTCGGATCGTCAAGTTAGACTGCCGTGGTCAGCCGCCACGCCTTGGTCAGACCCATATTGTCTTGGAGAATGGTCTATAACCACTTGCAGAGGCAGTCCTCTGTCACTAGCTGCATGCGCCGTCTATGCAAGTAGAGACCGGGAGATAGACTCAGTACTCACAGCGTCTGCTCTCTCGCACGTTTTCATCCTTCAAGTCCATTCTCACGACCAAGCCACTCAACCCCACAAGCGTAATAAGTACCAGCCATTGAATATGAGCCGCCCCCATAACAACAATCATCCGATGACCAGTGAAAATTGCCCGGGCATCGTCATGTCGGCATGGAGGTGCCTTGCACGGGTGGAATTGGAGTTGCCAACGAACGGATCAAGAGATTTAGCCTCAAAGTGTGGAACTGTCAGAAAAACGCAGCATTTAGCATTCCATTGAAGCGCATATATGCAGCGTCATCGCAAGTCTGAGGATCAACTGAACGAATGACTGTTTGAAAGTGCAGGTACCGTTACGCCACCAATCGAATACATGAGGGTGGCGCCATACATGCCAATCCTTATGCGTACAACCCAACTATCCTTGGGAATAGCCAAAAGACGACATGCTGTGACCATACTCGAAGCGCACATATGCGAGCCGGTGTGGGACGAGTTAAATTGAGACACATACCACGCGAAGAAGTTGCTGTCTATTTGTCGGAACTGTGCTGATATACCTGGGGGTCTATTGAATGTGAGCCATCCCCACTACGACTCGGATTATCATCCAACTGCGTGCAGAGATGCTATGCATAGACGTAGGCTAGATGAACAGCAGCAGCACTCGCAGCCAAGGTGTGAAGAGCGTACATTGTAGAGATGAACGAAAAGACAAACGACAAGCAAAGGAAAGAAAGTTTAAGAATCGTCAAACTGCTGACGTCATTTAGATTGTTTCCCCAAACCCGTCACGATGACGTCAGCATGTTGTTCTCATAAGCTACAGTAGCGCCGAAACTGAAGGACCCGACTGTAGACTTGAACGAAAAGCGTTGGTATTCGAAGAAGAATTTACAGCTCAACCAAAGGGTTCGATAAACGCTATACACAATCCATATTGTACCATGGTACAATGGGACTCGCTCAACAGCTCATATAAATGCCATTGTAAGGGCCGTGGTGATTGTCAAGATTACCGTCCCAGATGGCGGGTACGTCACCAACGCTGCATTTTGTGCTCGGGTTGTCTTGGCCTGTTGGACCCGTGTCCGTTACCAGGAAGTGCAACAAGGAAACGTGGTGAGGACTTACCTGGACACGCCGTCCACTCCCCTGAGTCCTCGATGTGTACTTCTCCAGCAGGGTGGACGTAGCCTAAGGTCATGCCAGGTAAGATTGGGATCAGATCCTCTTCGTTGTTGAGGTGAGTCAACTTCAGATTTGCATCAACGTAGTCGGCAAACGCTTGGTTTCCAACACGAGGGAGACCGTAGCCATACGTCTGGAACGTCGTTTCTGCAGGCAACCAAAGAGGGAGATACACAGAGTCGAGAAGCGCAATAGCCCCACCTGCACCATAACAACCGAACGTGGGCGTTAAGTTCACTCTAACCAGTTGGCGAAGATGATACATACCCAAAGAGTGGCCAACTATGGTTACCGACGTCACACCATAATTTGACATGGTTTGCTCTACAGCAGCGAGTATATCAGTGGCAGTACTGTGTCACAAAAATCAAGCCTGGTCAAATAAGAAGGAATGCAGGTCATACAGTGCCTGCTCATCTGCAAAGCCACTGTGGCATTCGATGTCGGAACTAATTCCCGGGAACAATGTAGAGTCCAAGTTCTCCGTAAGGATATTAGCATCCGTGACGAGAGATTCTCTGGCATGAGCAGATTAAGAAAGATCACATATAGTAACTGAACGTAAACTTACATCTTTTCTACTTGCGACCCTTCATGGGCGACAATCACGGTGTCGAGATTGGGATCATATCCAACGAACCCTGCATATTTAAAGCGATAGGAACATATGAACATAAGTCAAGGTCTTGCTCCAGGTGAGCAACTCACAGTACTGGACCGAGTCGCCATCACCTCCAGAGGTCCAGAGGCGACGGGCTTAAAATCAGGGTTGGCCTCGCAGCCAGCTTAATTTTGTAAAGAGAAATGATCCAGTGCTTCACGGAATATTATCGGAAGGGACACACCTCCACAATCCCATGCAAGGGTTTGTGCAGGAGTACAATACGCAGTGGCCGCATAATGCGTATACGGGGTAAAGGCATCAATCTGGGGGGTCGTTAGTGCAGTAATCGCTGCCTGCCTCGCGATGAAGGCTGGCGAGGCTTGCACGGCTGCGACACCAAGAAGGATAGCAGTAAGGGTGAACATCAGGATCACAATCCTCGGATTCAAGATGGTAGTTGATATTTTATACGAGCATATCGTCGGAGATTTCCAACGATAAAATTAGCGCTGACGGTGGAAATGGGGAGATCAGAGCAATATATGCCTAAAATGGTCAGGCGGCACAACGCGACGATGTGCACCCATGTGCGTATGAACACCTAACGGAGATGGTTTACGAGAAGAGGGGATTGGCAACGCTGTCATCAGTGATCATCATGTGGTACTCGCTTAGGACTTACACCTATTATAGCATTAATATTACCCACGTTCTCTGGACAACGCCCCCGGGGGGAATGACTGCAGTTAAGGAGCCGCGCGCACAGGTAAAGCAAGTGTCCTTCCAAACGAACGAGCCAACCTCCAGAAAAATATCGCGCAACCATGAGATTTAAGCAGGCTGGTCACAGATTCACATATACGGTAACCGAAACGCCAGGAGTGAGAAGTCAAACGTCGGGAGCTATCAGATGGGTGATCACTTGACATTGCAGAGAACTTGATACCGCGTGGTGTGGAGCGCCTTTGAAATGGATGCCGCTGTGAACATATGAAATCCTGAAGGACGACGAAAGCATTGCTCATGTGGTTTGATGAGACATTTCTGCGACTAACAAACAGTCAAGATCTCGTCAGAAAGCCAGGCGCGAAGCACAAGAGTGATATACATACGGTGACGCTTCCTCGGGTTTAAGGGTGACTAAAGGGGATGCATTCCTATTAAATCTCGCGATACGTGCTTGCTACCCTGTTTGTGTTCTGAGTCGGCCTGATAACAAGACACCGAAAGAGGACGAGGAGAGAGAAGGAGACTCGAAAATCAGTGAGATCGAGTAAGTTGTCCATCTCTCCCCACAAGCTGTGGTCAACTAGATTATACATTTGGTCATTGAATGACCGGCCAATTCGCCAGAGTGATGAGAATCATAACTCAGGACGGTCCAGGGATTGAAGTTCCTTGATAATTTCGAAGTCCTTCATCACAGCTTCAATGCATGTAGTTGGTTCACTCTTCGAGCGTCGCCGCATGGTGAAAAAGTGCGCAGCCTGAATCCGAACCAATTCAACCAAACGATGACATTCAAATCATCGACGTCAACGTCTAACCAGTTTCGTTTACTCGCCTCAAGTGCTTGTTACTCGTGAAAATGTCGGAACCGACTCGAAAAGTGGTCCTCGTCACTGGGTGTTCTGCAGGCGGGATAGGATTTGCACTGTGCGTGTTCAATTTTATTGTAACCACCAATCATGGCCTCAATACCTGATGGCTTGCTCCTTTCAATAGATGTGAGGAATTTGCCGTGCAAGGATGCGTCGTATATGCAACATCCAGAAGGCTCGAAAGCATGGACGGATTTCAAAGCCCAAACATTCGGAAACTCGTGCTGGACGTTACCAACGGGGATGACATTGAGCGCACAGTGCAAACTACCCTTGCCGAGGCTGGAAAAATCGATATTGTTGTGAACAACGCTGGAGCTCTGGCTATCGGTGAGTTCTGAAACAAGGTATCTTTGGTCCAGCTTAATTTTGTCTCTAGGACCTATAGCAGAAGCCACCATCGATCAGATTCGGGACGCGTTCGAGCTGAACACTTTTGGTGCTTTGCGAGTGTCGAACGCGGTCATCCCTTCCATGTTCAAGCGCAAGCAAGGCCTGATCGTGAACATTGGTTCTATTGCTGGCAACATGTGCGTTTACTTGTCAAATGTCGTTGTGCAGACTAAGATAATCTTTGCAGAACGACTCCCTGGAACACCCTATACTGTGCTGCCAAGGCTGCACTTCATTCCATCTCCGAAGGGCTCGCGATGGAGTGCAAACCATTTGGTGTCAAGGTCATGCTCGTCGCTCCCGGAGGCGTCGCGTCCAATGTTGCAAGGAACCAGGCAGCGATCTTTGAACTGTCACCCACAAGCTTGTACAGGAATTACGAGGCCAAGATGATCCAGCGGATGAATGGTAGCCAAGGTCGAGGGAGCATGGATACAAATACGTTCGCCCGGGAGGTGGTGACGCAGGCTCTGCGCGAGAGCCCGCCGCCGTATATGACGTTAGGTCGGAATTCCACTCGGTTTTACCTCTTGCAGTGGTTACCCCGACAGTATGTTCTTGATTCGATGTACAAAGCCTTAATAGGCTGACATTTGGTGCTCCCTACCCTTTCTTTGGATATCCCTATCGTGCTCACTTCTCGTGTAAAGTCATAGACATTGCGATATGGTAATAGTCATACAACCCGAGCTCGCACGCACACGTCGAGCTGCAACTTCTACCTCTCTCTTTGAAGATCGGATGTCAAGTTACCAGATGGGCTGGTGTCCATTAGCTCCACTTGAAGGGTCGTTGTCCGAACCTGGGGAGGTGCTGGTGAATGCCAGCAGGATCTGTTCGTCGTGTCCCCTAAGCTTTGTCCCCATTTCTATCAATAGCTCTGATATGTTGCCAACATGGCCTACTTGCAAATGCCCTTGTAGTCCGTCCACCGTCATCTTCCCTATTACCCCCTTGGGGTACGCGCGATGCATTCCGTGCACTAGTGCCATTCTTCGTCAAGATTTCGGCCCTTGTCTCCCTCAACTCAGTGCCACGTGACGACCATTTTCCCTCACTGGATTCCTGCTTAGGGAATACCTGTTGATTGCTACAGGGGTAACACACTTTGGGGTGGTTAATTCGCCTTGTTAACTTGGCATAATCTATATACACCGTGAAGCAACAAATTCGTCCTCCTCGCTTATCATTCTCATGCCGTCTTCTGCACCACATGCTCACGATTTAGATGCAGGACGACCGCGACCGGGAAATTCCGCTCCTGAACAACCATGTGGTATTGTTAGCGAACAATTTCAGGGCAATGCCCGAGCTCCTGCAAACGAAGGTATGTGATCCTTTGAAGCTGAACAGCTATCACTTCAGAACAAGTACAATCCCTGATGGCAGAACAGCCTAATTGGTCACCGTGATTGTGATTACGATGACCCGGCCTGACTGCCTTACTTTCTTCTCAGAAACTAACTTAGAATTGTGTGCTCGGCTGGGTCATACAGACACAGGTTGCCCACTGCCAGTTCCGGTCGCTTCTGAAATACTAGCTGAAATGATGGTCTGTTTGATGCAGCAGGATTTCAGATTCACGTTCTGCACTTTTTTCTCCTCGTTTATTGTCGGGGTGTTCCCCCATGGTGGACAATACGTGCGGGGTATTGTGTTGTAGGTCTATCGTACGGTAACTATATGATTTGCTCACGAACCCTGATAGTGGGAGAGCGGGGGAAGAGTGCGTGATTTTCCGGAAGACGTTCAGCACGTATAGATTTGCTGGCACTGGCTGAACCTGCTTACCAACCCAATGAGCTCCGACGACGGACATTCTCATAGAACTGGGAGTCATGACGACTCGCCAAGGGTGTTGTCGCCTGGTATGCTTATTTTTGGTTATGCTAATTTCTACGACGCCGGCCATTAATGCTACAGGCCGTCTAGATTCTAGTGCCTCCGAAATGATAGACGTTGGCTTATATATAACAGTCTATTCGTGAGTCTGTCTGAATACTAGCATTTCCGAATTCTCCCTGTCCCTGCTATTCTCTGAACCACTCCCTTCATAAGTTCTGCTCTAGTGCTGATCCCCGATGTGATGCAGTTAAACAATCGTTCAGCTCGTAAGTTCAAGTAGATTCTGTCAGTATTCCTCTGCCACTGACTATTTTACCGTTCCTTCTAGTGGTAGTTCTCACTGCTGTTGGATATGACCATGGTAAGATTCAAAAAGGTGCTTTTCTGTCTTCCTTTGCATTAATGAATTCCATTGTTGACAGTCCTTTCCTTCCCAGATGAGGCATGACCAGTGTTCTGCATCGGTGTGTTACAATAATCTTACTCACTGGCCCTTTCACTGGCAGATGGATATATTTTGGTACGGCAGCCTCATCTTACGATGTTGCCAATATCTTCTAACGTCGCTGCAGAACCAGCGCTGGACACGTGTATCTATATCATTTGTTTTCATTTGAACTTGGGACACCTTCACGAAATTGTGCTGATTATTGCCTTTCAGGGACGTTATTTTGGGCTCGTTGCAGTCGTGTATGTCTATGTCTGCCACGGTATACGTAGCCTTTGATTAGTTTACCGGAACCCCTGTCCTTTGTGCGTTCATACCTTCGAATATCGCGTTTTCGAGCTGACTCGGGCTTAGGGGGAAGTCCATATGTTCCTGGTGATGCTAAGATGATTTATGATGCCTGTTTCAATCGGTAGTAAGCTGATATTCTTACCAGAGGCTTCAAACTGTTCATTAAACAGTTGTGGGTATTTTCTTGTCTATGGCCGCCTCGCTCAAGGATACTTCAAGGCGGAACTCTTTTCACTCTTATCTCATGGGCTACGTTTTTGTTTGTGATTACTGCAGATCATAAGGTTTCCGACCCAGTCATTCGCTCTGGTTGGTATTATTACCACTCTCCTTTCTGCTTGTGTGCATATTTACCACTGCTCAGAACAAAGTCGTAGGTATGTGAAACATGGCTCCAACAGGCACAGATTATCCAACCATGTAGATACTACCGTCGAGGTGCTTGATTTTGCATGCAACGGACCTTCCCTGTTTTGCAGAATTTTGAATATCGCTGCGATCATCCTCGGTCTATCTATGCGTCTGCTCGTTATTTTTCGATTCGCCCGGAACTTGCTTCAAATGTACAAAGCCACAACCGATATCAAGTGAATCGATGCACCCTCCTTACTGTGAGAGAGGGCATGATCTATTTTCTTTTGTATGTCTACTCACATTCCTGATTCTCCATGATGCCTAGCTAATGTTATAGTATTATGAATAGCGTCCTGACATCGTCACTTGTCGACTTGCTGGTTGCCCCAGAAAAGCTACCAACGAATGTATTGGAGATCCCTGGAATGATAAGATACATACCTCCTTCACCTTGGTTCCCAGATTCATTTTGAATTTGCGGAAGCTTTATGCATGTGATCTACAGGGCAGACGTGGAAGCGACCTGGAAATAGACACTGCATTCGGTCTCATGTCGGCATTTGACTACGCTGCTATTGGCCCAGTTACATTTGCAGATGCTATGCAAGAATCAGTGAATAATCAGAACGTCTTATTACTCCCAAGTACGTTCCACAACGAGTTGATGTCAACCTGGTGTCGCGACAATAAGGAGGATATTCGACTTGCCATTGAATGCAAATGTTGCCATGAAACAAGAGTCACGAAGTAGCATAGTATCTGGAAATTTTGAACACACGCGAGCATGTAGCGACATCGAGGCCGAAAATATTGTAGCGGGGGATACAACTCGTAGTATTAATTAACATCGAAGACGCACGGGTTGTTGCGTCTTCAACGTTAATTAATACATATGTTGTTTATCTATGCCAATGATGGTGTTACCAAGGATGTAATATGTTTTCTGTACGGCTATGTATACATAGTAAGCATCTGCACTCTTTCGGCGGAACCTTCACAACTTAAAGATAGTCACGACTCACCGCCGACCAGCACCGCCAAGGACCTTGTCATTCAGTTCAACATCAAGGTTTGGGGTGTCATGTGCATACTTCCGAGCGGATCGCGTTACCACGACCGATGCCTCGCCAGAAACGGGACTGCCGGTGCTTTTTGGGACGCACGGGGCTGCCGAGTTGCCGGAGACGGGCAACACGAATACTACTACTGGTAGGCTGTGTTAATGCTTACTCTGATCAAGGCTGAGAAAATAAATAGTGCAAAACCACACTGCCCGTTCGGAGCGGAGTTCAAGATTGACCGGGATACATTGCGTGTACTGTCCACCATGCATGTCTCGCAGCGAAGGCGAAGGCATATGAAACGAATACCAATATGGACAATGGCCTCACGAGAACACTCCTTTCCGATTCGTCCGTACCTGCTGACATGCCTCTACTATACCTACCTCTATTAAACAGCCGTATCTACTCGCAGTCTCTTCGGCTCTCTTGAAATCAGTGGTTTTGCCCAGTCATCCTTGGGGCTCTTTTATTGTTCTTATGATAATTTACTTGGAAGTGCTTGACTACTTTCGTAATACGGCGCCGTGGCAATTGCTGGTGAGTTATCCCATGCTTATGATGGTACGGGTAAGTGTTATACAAAAAAGGGTTTATCATTCCAAAAAAGGAAGGTGTTTTAGAGGTGAGTTGGTTCCCACACCAACTACAGTATGAGGGTAGAGAAACCTTGTCAAGGTAATTCAGAGAAAATTTTCCTGATTACAAGAACAGGTCATCGTATGATTTGTTTTCTTAAATCTTAAAAATACTGATATCTGGTTTCATAATTTAGTGAATACTAGATCATGTTGTGAGATCATGTTGGGTGGACGGTCAGGGTCGATGTTTGGTCGTCGCACAATGTACGATCAGGTTTGTTTTGTTGTTGTTGATTTTTTTTTCTACAGTCCTGTACCGGATTCACTGGCAGGCAATGCGACAGAGCCTTTGATCGCGCTCAGTGTCACTGAAGGTTAGTACTAGGCTATACTTCTCTCAATGAACTCAATCTCTGCCACAGGGCGTGCCAGATGCCACAATTTGCATCGAATAACTTTGAAACATTGGACCGGTATCCAACGGCAGGTTCATACCAACCAAGGTGTGTGATACGTTGAAGTCGAGCAACTTTTACTCCAGGTCACGGACTGGGGATCGGGTTTACTAAACGTCGGCATTCAAAATGAACGGCTTGAGAATTGAACAGCGGCCACCATGATTATTTATAGTAGCACAGCCCTAATCGGTGTCAGCTTATATTTGATATGGATCGGTCTGTCCAAGAGCTTTGCTACAGTCTGTCTGTCTAAATATCAATACCCTCGACTACTCTCTGCCCGTATGAGCTCCATCGTGCAGCCAATCCCCGACCCTTTGCAGATAAACGATTATTCGGCCCGTATGTTACTCCTAAATCCTGACATTCATCTACTGTTAACTTTGCTCAAACGTTTTTTTTCTTAGTCGTGATTCTTACTGCTGTCGGATATGACTACGGTGAGCAGTAATATAATATTTTCCTGTGTTCTAATTTGTTCACCCCTACTGTGCTAGTCCTCATGCTTTCCGACGAGGTGTGGCTTACACTCCGAATCGTTGCGGTCGTGCAACAATTTTACTGATGCTTTCCAACAGATCGAATATGTCTGGGTATGGAAACAGAAATTAATTCTAGATGGATCAACATAATAACGATGCTGCAGAGAGTGCGTTGGACATTTGTATCCACATTATATGTCCTAGTGTGTATTCTGGATATTCCTGCGAACCCGTATTAATCGAGAACTTCCAGGCACGTTATTTTGGGCTCGTTGCAGTCATGTAGGTTTGTGTCTGCCACAATATATGTAACACCTGACTGGCCCACTAGAGGATCTGTCCTTTGTATGTTCAAACCTCGCAATGACAAGTTTCTGAGCTGACGTTACACGGGTCACAGGGGGAAGCTCATTTTTACCTGGTCATCCCGAGGTAATCATCCACACCACTGGCGATCAGCAGAGACACTGACATTGTTCAACTGTTACTACCAGACGTATGTGCCCATGTTTTACCCGCTGATAAATTTGTCTTGTTTCTGAACGATCAACTATAATCGAATAGCTGTACGTTGACTACTTCAACTTTCCAATGGTCGTTTTGCTTAGGGGCGCTTTAAGGCGGGACCCTTTACACCCTTGTCTCGTGGGCTACGTTCATGTTTTTCGTTTCTGCGGATCGTAAGATTCCATCCGCTCTGGCCTACTCTAATTACATCAGCAAACAGTGCCGATGATGCTTCGTGTATGGGCATTATACGATCGATCGAGGTTCATCCTTGCCACTCTCCTCACGTTGTTTGTGATGACGGGCATACCATCTCTAATCCTGTGCATATTGACCTCTGTTGAGAATAACAAAGCTCAAGGTATGTGAAATATACCTTTATGATGACACTTAGAAAGGCCATCCGATCACAGCGTTTACCGTTGAATTGCTCGACTTTTCGGTATGCATGCAACAGACAAACACCTCCATTTTTTCCGAGCTTCTAAATGTCGTCGGGATCATTTTCGAAGGATGGATGTTTCTGCTCGTCGTCGTTCGATTTTCCTGGGAATCGCTTCAAATGTATAGAGTCACGAAAAGACTCCAACTGAATCGGTACATAAAACTCATTGCGAGGGAGGGCATGATTTATTTCCTTTTGTACGTCCTCATCCTTCGCTCCCTGTGACACTCGGCTGACGCCGGTTGTTCATCACGTATCATTCATAGTCTCCTGACGTGGTTACTTGGCGACTTGTTGATCACTTCGGTAAATATCCAACTGAACGGATGGGAAATACTTTTACTGGGGACGGTAAAATATATACCCACGATCTGCCTAGTTCCCCGGTTCATTCTGAACTTGCGGAAGCTTCACGCATGCGATCTATCGGGTAGACGCGGAAGCGAGATAGACACGGCGTTCGGTTTGAGGTCGGCATTCAATCAAGACGCTGGCGTCGTCACACATTCAAATATCATGTTTGCGGATCCTGGGCAGGATGAAGCGTCACGGCAAGAACGAGGAGATGCATAAAGGTCATGGCGGGGGTCGCGGCGCACGAACACGAGGATGTTGGGGCGTGATGTGTAGTCGTCTTGTCATGAATGTTTCTGTGCCATCTGCTTTGTGTCGGACGTGCGACGACCGTTTATATGTTCGAAAAACGCGCCTCTCGCGCGAGACGACTAGCAGGATCGAATGTTCCGGATGACGATGGTTTGCAAATTGCCTTGCTGTAGCAAGGCATTTCCTTCTTTTGGACAAGTGGAGAGTCATGTAGCAACTGACAAAAGCGACGAGCGCAGCGAGTCCTACATAACACACTAAGGCGGCTAACCGAAGTACAGCCGGTCCGAGAGCAAGGCATTTCGTCTGCAGATTCTATATAAACTTGAATACAAAACATACGCTTACCCAAGATATGAAGAATCGAGGAATCCATGGGAATTTGTCACAGCAAGGCACGTGTCGGCCTCGCCAACTCTAGTCCATAGTGGTGTGCCAACAGACGAGCAGAACGCATCGATCTGGCCGGACTCAATTCTCCTCCGTTGGATACCACGTATCGTCAGCTGCGGTCAAGCCGTGGCTGCGCGCCGCGCTGTCCATCGTAGTCGCGCGTGATTCATTGTCCCCTAGACACCTCTGTCTTATCTTTGTTTCACATCGTCATTTATACCGACGTCTGTTTGTAGTTCCCGAACCGCGCTGAGGTGAGACCTATTCTGTTTCGTCTATACATGACAGTCATTCCTCTCACGGTCATAGCCTCTTGACATGCATCGCATCGCACGTCCGGCGGTAGCATTAGGGGCAGGGCTACCGTTCCGGGCCAAGGATGCGCGATGCCACGCTCGATTCGGCCATGTGCCCCGGCGCGCGGACAAGCGCACCAGCACTCGGCCCGACGTGGCCATGATCATCCAATCGAGAGGGAGGCCCGGGGCGCACGCGACTGAGGGGACGTCTCAAACAGTCACCGCTGTCGGACAGGCTCGATCATATCACGCCGACCCCCATCGATGAGTCGTTTCGGACTCGCGTTTTTCAAAAAACCCACGAACCTCTTCCCGGATCTTCGTCGTGACGTAGCTATATGTAGTAGTCTTGCCTTCCGAGTCTCGCAACCCACACATGCGCCACACTCCCAAATCCGGACGAGCGGAAGGCACAGTGTCCGGACTCGGAAAAAGGGGCGACGACTTAAAAAAAAAACCCTCGATGAGATCGATGGCAAGCGACCAACTTGAATGAGCCTGTTAAACAGACCTCAAGAAAAAGATTTGCTACAAATAGGAACAAACAGGCTGGGCTAGCAGTCCGTTTCACCTCAGCGCGTGGCATCTCGACGTCTCAAACAGTCGCAGTTCCCGATAGGCCGCGCCCGAACAAAGACCGAGATAGAAATATACAAGTTAGAGGTACATGCATTGTATTTTTAATTATTACACAACGACGACAACACACCAGGGAACTTTACACACAGGCAGTGTCTAGCTGCATGGGTATATATCTAAGTGAGGGGGACGGATGACAAGTGTAAAAAGCGGGAAAGCGGGAGAAAGGAAATGAAAATGGAGCAAGAGACGACAAGCATCGTCCATGCCGTCCCGGATACTAGATCAGACAGCGATGAGATTACCGTATACACAGAAAGAACCATCAGATGGGTACGATATATGACACGAGGTATGCCATGGCCAAGATTACTTGGCCTGCGTCGGGGGCTTGGAAGCCGACGGATTTCCTGACGATGGAGTTGGAGGAGCGGATAGGATGGGAGGTTGACGCGCAGGCTGAGGCACAGCCTCTTGCGACTCCGCCTCATCCTCCGGCTCGTCAGCCACAGTCTCTTCTTCGACAGGTTTCATTGCATCCACGTCCGACTTGGGGATAGGGCTCTCGCTCTCGCCAGTGAGCTGACGTTGAGCATTTCGGCGGTGAGCATCGCGTTCTTCAGCTCGACGTATTACATCAATCTCCCCTTGCACAACAATCCCCTCGAGCCACTGGTGATGAACTAGTTCAGAAGCTTTGGCTCTCCTATCCGCGTAAAGTCGTAACATCGGCGACAGAAACGCGGAAATCGCGTCTGCCTCTTCCTTCGGAAACAAGTACTTGTCGTGCAAGACCGCTTCGAGCGGCCAAAAACGCAGTTTGTTGATGTGGCGTAATTCACCTACGATGAACATAAAACGACACGTCTGTAAGCCATATGCATGATAGGGAAATGACTATCAAGCACACCCACCCTTGCGGTTGAAAAACTCTGAGCTATATTTACCAGAAAACGCGATCGCTTTCGGAAGCTCACCGATGAGTTCCATGATTTGAGCGATATGATCATCATCTTTGCTGTAGCGTGATCCGGATGCCGGATCGAACAGATAATCACCACCCGTGATGAGCTCAAAGATCTGAAAGGCATGGCACACGATCAGTCAGATGAGGGTCACGATATGTCATGTGATAATCATCTTACCACGCACGCAACGCTCCAAATATCAGCGCTCGAACCCCACTTTGCACCAAGGATGACTTCAGGGCAGCGGTATTGTCGTGTCTGTATATCGTCCGTAAAGTGATGTTCCGTCCACGTTGCTAAAACAAAACAGAACGGGTGAGCGCTCCAGGCAATAGAGGAAGGGAGGAAATGAGATACCGTTTCCTAGATCTGCAATCTTCACTGTGATTTTCTCCAAGCCTTCGAGCGTGCTCGAGGACGTTGACGTATCTCCGAAACTTGGTTGTGGTGATTCTCCGGACAGGACAGACGTAGACGGCTTTGGGTCTGCGGAAATCGGATCACCTGAACCAGCAGGCTTCGCGGTAGAAGGCGGTTGTGAATTCGAGGGCAAGGGAGCCATCTGAGTTAGCAGGGATGGCCCCGGAGGATGAGCCGGATGAGGCGACGTCATCTTGTTGAACTCCGGATCTAGAGAAACGCTGGAAAATTTGTCTGCCGTGAGATCGGTGGAATCGGCTCTTCTTGAACCTGAGCTTGCTTCTCCAATGCCTAGGCCAGCGATAGAGGTGGACCCGATGGCGCTTTCTTTCGTGAGAGACCCCGAGCCAATGGAACCGGACTTTGACGTCGTTTCGCCATCCAACTTGGTCATGCCGAACGAGAGTTTGTCGTACATGGGGCTGCCAGCCAGAGACGAAGAGGGGGATGGAAGTGGTCGAGAGCCAGTGATAAGAATGGACTCGGAACGCGGGGTCTGGTTGCCGCCACGACCCTTGGAAGGAGGGACACCGATTAGGCGCGAGGAAGGGGAGGTCGTATTGGCAGAGGCGGTCATCTCAGCCTGTATCACGGATTCCACATCGTCGATGCAGATGAGCACGTTTTCAGGCTTCAGGTCTGGATAGAAGGTCATCGTGTGCCGGTGGAGGTTTTGGAGGGCGGTAAATAAGACGGACCGGTGTGGATGACACCACAACAACGATGCATGTAGTCTAAACCGAGTAAGACCTGCTTGGCTATCTGCTTGACGACAGGCATGGGGACACCTTTGTTTTGATGGCGTTTGATGAGACCGAGAAGATTTTCGCCAAGCACCTCGAACACCATGCAGACGTGGGTGCCATTTGGACCCTTGTGTTTAAAGTGGTCAAGGAAGGATATGACGTGCGATCTTCCGGGATGACTCTGTGAGGGGGAGAGCGGGGGATTCGGATTTTCGGGGATGGGTTGAACGGGAGGTGTGGAAGAAGTGATGAGGCGCTGAAGGAGCTTGATCTCGTCGAGCGCGGTTTCGGTATATCTCGGAGCAGACTTGACGACTTTGAGTGCGACATGGCGGTTCAGCCTGATTGCGGAATAAAATGAAAATAAAATGAAATACAAAAAACTAGGGGTTGTGTGCTCACTTCGTGTCCTTTGCGAGCCAAACGGTTGAGAAGTGGCCCCAGCCGAGCTTTCGGAGCACGATATACCTACCGTCTGAAAAGGTGTCGCCAATTTGCACGGGGTGATATCCACCTTTGACGTAGTCCTCCCAGTCCTCTTCCTCCTCTGTCATGATGGATTGTGAAAGAGACGTATAAGAACCGTGAGACATGGCGGATTTTCGGGTATTCTGTTAACGAAAAACGATAAGGGCTTAGTGGGGGCACCGCGATAAGGAGGTTCGGAAATTGAGATAGATAAGCTTACTGAAGGTCTAAACGGGTATTAAGAGACCTGCACAACCTCGCTATAACTTGTACGCAGTCGAACACGAACACAGTATGGGAGTGCGACTTCAATCCCCAAAGATTCGGGACAGGTCTTGCTGTAAAACGTCCTCAAGCTCGGAATGAACTTGGATATCGGTTGTATATGATTGGCCCGCTGACTAAGCAAGCGCACACGACTTGCATTTTTTTATTTATTTTCCTTATGATATTGGCCTTTTGTGTATGATAAACAGACTCCTTGGAACAGTGATCCGTACCGAATGAGTACCACGCAGGACTACGTGAGTTGTCGGGTTGCCCTGGTACTTATCATTTTTACGCAGTGCTCCGTGGCAAGTATCATGTCATACGTAATTAATTCAAGCCAAAGGTTCTGCGACTCCACGGTTGCGGGTTGTGCGGCTATTGGGTATGCGACCAGGTTGGTACGCAAGTTTTTAACTGGGATTCAAAAACTCAAGGTTATGGTATTCTACTTTAACGGTCAATCGCAGTCCCGCTGTTTGGAACGCGTCGGAGAGTGCAATCACCCTGTGCGCGAATTTAGAGATCAGTCGCGGGAAAATTTCCCGTCGACCCGGCACCATTTGAGAGCGACAGACGTGTCATCTTACCGTCAAGCATACTCACTTGCCACTCGGTCATACATTGCGGCCATGTCAAACGCTACGGGCTGGTTTGTGCTAATTTTCTTTTTTCACACCTCGTCTCTAGGAATGCATTCTCTATCCGGGGACGTTTCTGCACTAAAAACAGGTAAATTCGTTTCAGGTTGACAACGTCTGAACAGCCACGCTCACCTGCGTAGCGAGTACATAGCTCACATGCGATTCAAAACCGGCCTACAAATTCTATGTTCTATACTGTTACGCTGCAGACACGTCGAACGAAAGGAGTTGCCATCATTTTTTTTTTTGGCGACGTTTCAGATCGCTGATAAGGCAGAAGGGGTGACAAAATGTGTTGTAACTTGGGAAAATTAAACCGGAACTCAAAAACCATCGTTGAAGGAAACGGATCGTGATAGCCGATACGAGGGACTGAGCGTAGCGGTGGACCACAGAACAGGATGCCTTTTTTTTGGCGGAGCCCTACCGTTGTGAGATGCAATCGTTTGTTGCATAGTTGCGTCCAACGACTCACCGTCCACCGCAGGTGTACGACTCGGTTGAAACGCTTTTTGTGACCCTAGCTCCAAAGTTTCTACCAGACTTGTGTCCAACGTGATCTTGTGCACAAGCGCATCGCTCCCGCAAATATCATTCCGGCTGCAAGGCGTATGCATCTCGCCGGAGCACGTGGTACGTGGACAAGAATCCAAACTCGGCATGTGGATGTCGTCCCTGGACCCGGCCGTAGTTCTGGCGTCTTTGATTTGTTTGTCACAGGCGCGGTGTTGAATGTCACTTTCCGATCTGGCTCGAACCCGTCGGATTTCCCGTCTCTGGGAGCAGAATTCACCATAGCCACCAACCAAATCACATCCTCGACTAGCTCTCGAAAGCCGTCATATGCCACTTGTTGAGTTATCGGTACATTCTATTGGCGAGGCCGACATGTGCTTTGCTGCGACAAGATTCCTGGATCCTTCATATTCCAGGTACAAGATTCTCGAACCCCATCTTATTCTAGTAAATGTCTGTATTTATTTAGAATCTGCAGACGAAATGCGCATTCATAATGCCTTGCTACAGACATGCCAAGATCAAGTCGGACTCTTGCCAACTTCTCGACGCGAGCCTACAGCACGGCAGCAGGCCCGAGCACTCCGAGCCCATCGCACGTGGATCTTGTATCAAGGATGATGTCATCTCCCCTCTTCCGTGGCGTGGTGGAGGCCGTCGAGCTGTGCCGGCAAGAGGGATGACGATGATCCATCTTGTTCATCCGCGCCACCCTCCCACTCCACTCCCCAGGACGAATTCGTCCAATTCCATCCTCGACTACATCCTCGGACATGGTCTTTGATCGCGAGCTCGCGTCCGTGGTAACCCTGGCCCTTCGATGTGGTAGGAGAGGTGTACATGAAGATGTGAGACCTGATTCCATGGCGTGCGTCGTCCCATTCCAGCAGCTCGAAGGCCCCATCCTCCCGTGGCACCCTGTTGGCAAGGTTAGCCACCAAAACTGAGGACTCTCGTGTTACACTTCCACCGAGGACACCATGGACATGAAAGGATCCAGGTAGTGAATGATGCTGTGTGCGTCTTCAAGGCTACGAAATGGTCGCACGCTTTTGCACCACTTGGAGCTTCTTGATCATCCGCGTCGGGTTTGAACGTGACCGTGTTGCTGGGTAGGGATATATCAACCCACGTATCGTTTTAGACGGCTGCGGGGGAGCTGGGTTAATAAATGACTCGGGACAGCACGTGTCCTCGAGTCGATTAGTCAAGAAATACTAGAACGTATGTGATACGAGCTCGCGTGGATAAGGAATGGAGATGTCATGTCTCCACATACGGGTTCGTGTGGCAGTTCGAAGTGGGCAAGGAAGCGAGCGGAATGAGGCAAGATGTTGAACTGACGGTCCGTGGTAATAAACGAAACGCAGTGGTCTCGTCTCTGCCCTGGCTCGTCCACCACATTTTCAACCCACGCAGAATGCGGGCGAGGCCAGGGCGGGTGCATGATTGGGGCGAAAACGATGGAAGTTGAACACGTGAGCCGACTGATTGAAGATGCCGTGGACAGAGAAAAAGTGTGGGGAAGATTTGGGGCAAAGGTAGACGAACGACAGGTAGAAATGACGGGACCGGATCACGTCAGAACGAGAAAGAGAGACAGGGAAGGTTCAAGGGGAGCAGACTAGCGGCAGCACTTGAATATGGCGAAGCAAGAGCCTAGGCTGAGCGAAAAATCTCCAATATCATTCGGGCGATCTATTTGGAAGGTCGGTACCTCAGGGAAGGCGTTGACAAGGGTGTGATGACACGAGGATGCGTAAAGACCCTTGAAATATTACGTCGAAGTGATTGATTGAGTTGACCTATCCTGAGGCCTTGGCGGTGCTGGCAGCATGCACCCCCGATCATGACTTTGCTGGTGTCTTTCTTCGTACGAAAAAAAGACCCGGCTACGGTAGGCGAATCGGTGCAATCAGTTCCGTTAATAGTCATCACGAGTCAAATGGAGTAGGTTGAGTCGGTTCGGGTGTGTGTGAGTTCGAGGACATACAGCTTCTTCGCCGGGCGCATGCACACGCCACGTGTATCGAACTCATGATCGTAGCTGATTACTACTGCAGGTCTGCACGAGGCCCTCTTCGACATCTTTGTCTTCAAGCAACTCCTTCCGATGCCGTTCTCTCCCCAACGCCCCCTTTGATACCCCATGTTGCACGCCGATCTCGACGACGAGCAAAGGTACCCGTTCGAACTCCCTTGACCGACTTCCTTCTCACCTCCATCAAAGGGCTCAGCTCGCCCACGAGCTCCCCACCGATCTTGACTCCAGTCCTTCTTCCCAATTGTCCGGCGTACCTTCCTCCACTTTCTTCGCGGACTCCCGACGCCGTCCCAAATCGGCATCACGTCATCGCTCCCATACCACAGATGGCTCCACTAGCAGTAGCCAGCTTCTAGCACGCCTCGTCTCCACAGAGGAAGAAGTCCGTGAAATCAACGCTACTCTTCTTGTCACATCAGAACGCCTCGAAACAGAATCCTCCCGTGCAAGTGCCGCAGAACGTCGTGCTCTCGATTATTTCCACCGTTTGCGTATCGCGACAGAGAATCGTGACCGGACAGAGCAGGAATGTGCCAGACTCAAAGAGGAACTCAAGCTGTACAAGCTCCAGCTCGAGAATGCGCAAAAAGAGATCTTCCGAGCTCAGGACATCATAGATCAGGTCGCAGCCCAGCGCAACGAAGCCGAGGCGGAGGCCGCCAGGGCTAGAACAAAGGCTCGCAAGCTGCAGGAAGAGAAGCTTATCATGCTTGCCCGTGAAGAGGGTCGTAGAGTTGGATACAGGGAGGGTCTGTCCATGGGCCGCAGGATAGGTTACGACCAAGGTACACCCCCTTGGCTCGCGGGGCCTTCCGACCGACATCCTCATTACCCCCCCTCTCTAGACGATTATGATGATCAAGACAACGTTTTTCAACTTGACGACCTCACAGACGAAGAACGTAATGATCCACGATCCCATATGCTGCTGCGCTCTGCCGCTTCCATTCGACACCCGTACGTCAATGACCACATTGCACCTTCTTCGTTACCCACGCTAATCATAGGACGCGCCCCGAATCCGCACCTCCTGTACGTGCACCTGAGGCTGCGCTGCCTCTCCCCATTCCATCGCGTGACGATCCCATCCCGATTCGCCCACCTTCGTATGAGCATCGTACGCCATCGTCGCCCCGTGGCCCAGATGAGCCTGAAACCATTCATCCGATACCGATCCGCGCTAGCCCCGACACTGCTGTACATCATATTGTCGCCCCTCCGGATGGATGGATGCCAAGATCCGATTCTTGTGCGTCGCGCCTCTCCGTGCCACCTTCCCGCGACTTTCAACAACATACTCCTACCCCGCCCATCGCCGTTGTAAATGAATTTCAGGATGGCCGGCGTACTCCTCAGCCAGAACCAACGCCAGTTCCACCGCCTGTCCGGTCGCGCGATTATGCTTATCAGTCTTCTGCACACCCGCCAGCTCAGCGCATGCCTACACCCTCGCTCGCATCTCGTAGTTCGACCCACATTTCACAATACGACCTGGTAAGCAAACGTCCTGGGAGTTCCTTGCGGAACGAGGTATATCTTGGAAGAGCAGGGAGTGCAAGTCAACACTCTAGAGCTAGTACCTCTCGAAGCGAGCATCGAGAACAAGATCGACATCGTTCCGACAGGACTGAAGCAGAAAGCATCATCGAACATTGGCGCGCTGACTCGGATACTGCAACTCCGTCTAGGAACCCGCCGCGTTCACATGTGAGCCGTGCTCCCCACCCGTTACACGCGAACCCACGCTGACAGTCGGGTGCCTAAAAGACGCCGTCAACTGCGTCCCATTCACGACGACCCGTTCAATTTTACTCTACCAGACCACGGGAAATCGTGACGCCCACGCCCCTTGGAGACGTCGCCGCAGACCCGCGACCTCAATCGCCCGACCGGACGCCGACTGGCACACCTCAACCACCCGACGATCCACCCTCCCATCCTGCACGTACCCGTTCCCCACTCGAGTACATCCGCCAACGTTTCCGCCAACGACCCTCCTCTGCCGGCAGTAGCATCCCCAACATCATCGTCGAGTCGCCGGTAAGTCTCCCCTATGACGCCGTTACACCCAGTCACTCACCCAACGCAAAGTCAGAACCCGAGACGGCGATCTCCCCCTCCGCCACGGCTGCGGCGCAGCCTGAACTCCTGAGCCCCGAAGCCGCGAATCGGCCCCTCCCGCAAGACGATCCGAGCCCGGCAGCCCACCACGCTCCGGCGCAACCGCACCACTCCTCGTCTGCATATGACCGTTCTGGGTCCGGGACACCCGGCGTGCCCTGGCCCGCAGGTTTCATGGCCTATCCGTCCGCGCCGACGCCCGAGCCCAGGGGTACCAAAGAGCGTGAACGCGAGCGCGAGCGGCGTCGCTCCCAACCAGACCGCGAGCGCGAGCGCGACTCGGGGCGGGCGCACGGCCACGCGCGTGCGGCATCGTATGCGTATGCGCCCGCCCCGCCGCCGGTGCAGGCGCCGGGAGGGTATGCCCGGACGCGCACGCAGAGCGCGTCGTCCTCGTCGGCGATCGGGATGGGGCGTCGATCCGGCGTGGCGGTGACAGGGAGCGGGAGCGCTGGGAGCGCTGGGAGCGGGGTCGACGTGTACGAGGCGGCGCCGTTGCCGCCTGGCGTGGTGTACCCGGCGCCGCCTACGCGGCCGCACACGTCCCATGCACGCCATCGGGAGAGAGACCAAGACCGGATGAGGGATACCGTGCGAGACTGGGAGCGCGAGCGGACGCGGGAGAGAGCTGGCGACAGGCGGCGGGAGTCGTCGCAACGCGAGGAGCGGGCGCGGGGGGAATGGGCACCGGACGCGGAGTACGACGAGGAGCGGACGACGGGGCATTCGCCTGCAGCGCTTGCACGCCCGATTTCGCTGTTTGATTCGGACGAGGGGTGATCGATGTCGATGTTTCTTGTAGAGGTCGTGCCTTTTGGACGCACGACGAAGGCGTACATGTGCGTGTCGCGTATGCCTCTTTTCCATTCTTCCATTCGGACTTGATATGCCCTCCCTCCCTCTTTTTTCTTTCTTTCTTCGCGATCATGCGGTTCTCCCATTCCATGTCGTTTTTTGAATGGTTCAGATTATGATATGTATTTTCTTTATGACGGCGGCATGGACATTTCCGGGTTTTCTTTTTTTTTTTTTTGTTCTTTCTTCCCGTTTCGGCGTATGTCTCTTGATCCCATCTTAGAACCGTGTACCAACACTGTATACATATTTACAAAATGTCGGTTTCGTTCGGGTTGCTTGCACAAATATCGGCAGCCAATAAGCGACCACGGTGACCGCATGTTTGTTATTTCAGTACATTTGTCACACTGTCACACCCTCCTCAAGTTATTCCACATTGTATCATGCCTACTCCCCTTCCAAACATCAACTCCCCTGAAGTACAGCATCTTTCAGGTAGTGATTTCAATGCATATCAAACCTGCCTCAATTTTGAACTGGAGCACTGCAAGAACAACAACACCACCTCTCAATCTAAACTATGCCATGTCCGCACCCTTGGATTCTTGCTGCTGCATGCACCCATGCAGGATGTTTGCTCTGAAGTTACCAAATGCATACACTGCAAGGACAGCAGTGATCTTGACAATATTGGTTCATTTTTTGAACACCATCTCATCATACCAAGTAAGTCCCCTATTTTTTAGATTTTTATGTATACTAAGTGATTCAATCAAAACCTTCTCTAGTGTTCAAGGAGCACATACCAAGCATCACTGAATTATCTTTAAGGGGTCCAGATTCATATGAAGACATGGATTTTGAAGCCCTACTTGACATAGAACTTGATGAGCCTGAAGAGCCAGTTAGAGATTACATAGCTATCAAACAACAAGTCAGTGTGCTTTTTTGTTTATTTTATAATCTCTTGTTTATCATTTTCATTGATAATCTGTCTTGCACAGACTCTCATTCGAGACAACTGGAAATGTGTTGTAACTGGTTTTATTGACATGAGAGCCCCTAATGATATTGGGACTGCAGACAGTTTGCCTCAGCCAGCTGTTCGTACATGGCTTGCCCATATTGTTCCAGATGGTACATTCTTTGACTTGGACACCAGTGATGCAATGAATTCTGAGGTGTGTAATTGAGATAGTCACATTATAGCTTACAACTCACTTCTAGTTGCCTAGTTTAATTATTCCACTTCTATAATGGCCATCCTCCAGCAATTTGGTTGTGACATTACTAGGTTCAATGGATCAGAGGTTCATTCCCTCCCCAATATGATGTCTATGGAAGGGAATGTATGTGAGCACTTCAATCATTTGGGATTATACTTTGAACCCATGGTAAGCTTTGGCATTGTAATGTATTTTCTAAGCTGTGCCACTAATTAGTTTTACTACAGCCTGAAGAGAATTGTTATCAAGTCCACTGTACTAGTGTGATTCCACCCAGTTTGTGCCAGTTCATTACATTCTCAACCTCAGATCCTGTGCATCTTCCAGTACCTTCAGCCAAGTTGCTGGCATTGCATGCAATGTGCTGCAAGGTGGCTCACCTCTCAGGTACTGCCAAGTACCTGAATAACATTTTGAATGATGCAGATAACATGGAGATAGATATCTTGCCATGTTAAACTTCAGATGGCTTTCAAAGCTAAATTTATGTCCAATGGCTGTATGGAGAAAGGCTATATATGTTGTATGTATGGATGTGTGAACCACTGCATGTGCATGTATACAAATATATGATATAATCATCTACTATACAAGATCTGTCAGCCAACTATTATGTGAGTATAAGTCACTCTTGATACATAGAAGCCATCTGAACATGTACCAATATACATAGAGCTAGAGTGGCAATGAGGATCATCAGAAAAAAGCAAATGTCTACTAGTGACTAATTGTTACCATCAGCAAAATAGCCTTCACACTGTTGAAACTGTTGACTTACCATGCAAGCACATTGATATCTATGGCTACAAAAACTATGTCAAATAGTATTATCTGATATAAAGATTTATTGGTTAAATTTTGAGGATAGGTTTATAGGCAGTATTTTTTTTGCATTTTCTGTCCAGCATTGGCCAGTTGGGTACTTTGCTGTGCTAATTTGTCCAGCTCTGTCCAGCCAAATGTTTGTTTACTGATTGTTATGATTTCCTTTATTTTTATTTTTCCTTTCCTTGTATGGTTAGACTGGCATCACATAGTGTTCTTCCCCTTCTTTAGAGTGTTCTAGAATGTACAACACATTTGTCACAGACCCTTCTCCCTTTCCCTTATGTTCTTCATTTCTGTTGCCTCATGATCTCTTATCTTTACCTTGAGGCTTCTTTTGAATAGTTTTATCTTTCTTCATTTAGTCAGGAATATTCCATAATGTTCCATGATGATCCTTTCAAACAGTATATAAGCCATCATCATATATTGATTGTATCTTAGCTTAGTCTTACTCAAATTTACCTTGTTCCCCTTGTTCTCCTTGATCCCTTTGTTGACCTTCTGTTGGACAACTCTCTGACTCTCCATCAACTTCATCTTAGTTGACTGAACCCTCAACCCTTTGCCAATTGTCTTATTGGAGGAATCCTTGATCATCTGATGAGTACAGTATATCACTTGACTCTTTGAACCTTTGACATTGCCATTATATACAGTACAGAGGTGATTGGCTCTACAATCTGGTCCATTCAAAATTCTTGTTGATGATGAACATTACCATCAGGGGAAACATATTTGCTCAGCTCAGCCCCATGCTCATGCCACACTCACAGTGTTACAGATGTTATATTTTCACTTTTTTCCTATGCTCTTTCCTTTCTCTTGGGTCCCTAATGGACCGCTATGTTCCTTTCTTTTGGACTAATGGACCCCTTTCTTTTATCTTATCTTATCTTCACAGCCCCTGAGGGGTGTACACCTTGTTAATGGACAAGATCTAAGCATATATTTCTTCACATTGCACATGTGGATGCATTTCACCTTTTCACTTCTTCACAGACTTATGGGCCATTGGTGCATGGACATCTTGTGTTTCCTGATCACCATATGTTTAACATGCCTTTCTCTTTTCTCTTTAGATCTGCCACACCTTGAGGCAGTGGACACTTTCCCTCATGATATATGCATGTATGCCTTACTGATCATGCATGTAGACCTGTGCTGCCACATCCTTGAGGATATGGCATGGACTTGATCAGTTAGATTTATGTACAATACATGTAAACCCCTATATAGTATATAAACCTCAATAAGATGACTATGCAAAACCTGTGAACCATCATGTGAGTATGAGTCTATTGCATGCATCAACAACAAAGGACTGTTGGAGTTAGGACTCATCTGGCATACAGTTGTATATGAACACATGCACTTGTGGCCAACACATCCCATGATATAACATATCACATAGCCTTTGTCCATATACATTGGACATAACTTTACCTCTGAAAGACCTGAAGTCCAATTTGGCAGGACATCCATCCCCATGTCATTTGCATCATACAAAATGTCATCCAGGTACTTGGCAGTATCTGATAGGTGAGCCACCTTGCAGCACATTACATACAGTATATGCAATGCAAACAACTTGGATGAAGGTACTGGAATGTGCATAGGATCTGGGGTTGAGAAAGTGATGATGACATGGCCTCACAATTCCTGCATAGCCTTATGGCAGCCAGTGTCATCCAAGTCATACCTTTCACAAGGTCTCCCACAAGTTTAGGTTTTTAAGGACTTCACAGATCTTTAGCTAGTATAATTGATCTTCTTCAACATTCCATGATACTCTTGATTCCATTTCCATCATGACATCATCACAGTCTGGGCTATGTTGTTATAGGGTTTATGGCCACAGCTTGGTCTATGTGCACTTTCTGTTTTAGTATACTGTATCACTTCCCTTTTGGAAACCCCTATCCCTTGCCCCCTTTTCCTTGATTTGAAGCCTTGCATCCCTTCAAGTACACCTGTTCCTACCCAGACCAGTCATAACACTTGGTACATTTTTAGTACATTACATACTGTTATGGATGTTATATTTTTCACTCTTTTCCCTATGTCCTTCTCTTCCTTTTTGATCCCCGATGGACCATTATGATCCTTTCTTTGGGCCAATGGACCCCCTTCTTTTATCTTATCTTATCTTCACAGCCTTTATGGGGTGTACACCTTGTCAACGGACAAGATCTAAGTGTATGTTTCTCTTCACACTGTGCATGGACACATTTCACACTTTCACGGACTCATGGACCAATGGCACATGGATGCCTTATGTTTCTCCGATTGCCTTATGTTTTACATGTTTCTCATTTATCTTTAGATCTGCCACACCTTAAGGCGATGGACAGCTTTACTCATGTCTTATGCATGTATGCCTCACTGATCACACATGTAGACAAGTGCTGCCACATCCTTGAGGATACAGTATGGACTTGATCGGTTAGATCTACAGTATTTACAACATGTACAAACCCCTATGTAGTATTTAAACCCAATAAACGAACCGGAGAACTTCAGTCAAGTTCTCTTGGTGTTCTCCCCAAAGACACTGAGTGATAGACTCCCTGGGTACTTGTGTGAACCAGCACACTCTCTTCCACCTCTTTCTTGACACTTGCACTTTGCATGTCACCTTTTGTCTTATTCTTTCTCATGCCCTTATGCCTGCACTCGGCTCAGTGCTTTGAGTGTTTCAGCATCCTTGCCAACACTACCCTCATCCATGCCCTCGAAAATGACTCTCTCTATGTTGAGGATGAGATCTCCCAAGAACTCATATGCCTCTTCCTTGACATAGCTAGAATACAAAACTATCACTTTATGTCCACCC
>JBBPMP010000298.1:0-28083 GCA_038090395.1 Boletales sp. KT-2023a | reverse complement strand
TTCGTTCATTCATCATACCTGTTCGCGCGTTTGTGCCCTGCTCAACGATCAGTCGAGGTGAGCAGGGCACAAACGTGTGAACAGGTACGACGAATAAACGAAAGGGTCCCGTGATAGGCTACCCAGGTTCCCGTGATGGAGTGGTCCGTGTGCTGTAACTCGCTTCATCCCCCCTTCCAGCGAGCATCCGCCTCGCTAAGCATCCTCGCACTCAGCGGTTTCCTCCGTGTGGGTGGTGTCCTCCGTCTCGGCAACCATAAACGTTTCCGACGCTTCAATCCCGTCACTGGTGAAGGTAGCGTCCTCGGCGTCATGCATCTCTGCATCCTGCTCACCCATTCCATCCTCATCCTTTGGTGAGCAGGGCACAATGCGTGAACAGGTACAATGAATAAACGAAAGGGTCCTGTGATAGACTAGCCGGGTTCCTGTGATGGAGTGGTCTGTGTGCTGTAACTCGCTTCATAGACGAACAACCAAAGTCACAAACCATGGGCTGCTTGTTTTTTGCCCGATAGATGCATATGACGTCACATCAAAATCTAACCTTGGTCGCACCCAAGCGCTCCGTCGATCATCGCCATATACGCGTTATTCATATAAATATGATAAATTTATCTAACATATATTCCAGCATCTCGTGCGTGCGATCCCGTATTGATCACAACGACACGACATCACTCAAGAAGATCCGGTCGTGTTATAAGAGTAGATCGTGCTAGAGACGCACAGGACCTATGTCATATATGTATGATGAGTGGTTCGTTTCATGTAGGCATAAGCAGAACGCCAACCTCGGAGGGATAGATATTCGTGCAGCTGACGTCCACGTTTGGGTTGTTGGCGAGAAGTGTGTTCTCCGGAATGCCATACTCGTCTGCGATCTTGAGACAGGTGTCGCCGGTCTGTATGACGTGGGTGGTATCACAATCCTCGCCCGTGATACCCAGACAGATGACCTGCAACGGATTTACAGTCAGTCCTGTTCATCGGTATCGTGTGGGGCGACTCACCTCGCCGGGGTAGAGGTTGGAACAGTTCGCGTTTATGATGCCAGTATTGACTACTGCAAGTTGATACCTACAGGCAGGTGTTGAGTCCGGAACGGGCAAAAGCCGATCAACGGCGAAACTCACGTAGAGACATTGTACTGAGCAGATATCACGTTGCAGGCCCCCGAAACGACGGTGGCATTGCGGTCGCAGTTAGCAGGAAGGGATTGGGCTATATGCAATTGAGACAAGCGTGATGTCGATATATACAACAACTTACCATAGACGACGGCCGTAGCGAACACAAGGGCGGCGAAGGGACCAAACATGCTGAACAACTTGAACGAAGAGGAAATGTGTGTTTGAAGATACAACAGCTTGAAGACGAGTATACTCTCTGTATAATGCGCTGGTTTTTATACTGCCTCGGGACTCCATGCACAGGAACGAATAGGCATTCTCTATTTTGGTGATCGCAAACACGATGAGAATGGAGTTCCCACAAACCTGCTGCATCCTTTGTTCTTGATGGAATGAAACCAAACTAACATCGCTCATTACCTTGCTCGGCAAGTTTTTCCCAAACTCGAAAATTGTTGAAAAGACGCATTGATTTTGCACACGCTTGTCCTTCTCAAGTAAGGTAGGTGCCAACACGGTCGGTCGTTCCTGAGTCTTTAACATAGCCACACAATGACTCGCGAGATATGTCCAGTGCGCAACTGCGATAATCATCGCGGATTACTTCCATTTTCCTAAAGAATGTAGACGAAGGCCGGGCTGGCTATACACCATGCGGGACTTTTTAAAAAATAAATGTGATAGACGGTGTCATACCTCAAAAAAGACACTTGCGTATTCCGTACGGGATCATTCGATGCTCACCTTCATTATAGAGATGGAATGTGGGGACGAGAGATTGTTCGAGATGCTGATGTCAGACAAACTTGGTGAGAGCCAACAGCGTTGAGCCCTTCCAGGGACTGGCAATCTGACCAACGTTCTGACGGATGCTAGTTCGACAGTGGATGTGAATTTTCGGTTCGTCTGGGGATATGCAAACGATCAGATGTGCTTGCGAGCAACCAGTTTCGGCAGGAAAATGATGGGCTCATGCACGACGTGTCGACAAGTTGTAGGAAACGATACTAGCGCGTAGGAGATCCCGTGGCTGATTTGGAACCAAAAAGTGGCAGCGTTGGATCTTGCGAAAGTTGCCTCAGGCTCTCAGTGAGACGACTGCGCTCTTCTGAGTCTGCGCGATGCTCAGACTGCACTGTGTTGTAAGCAGCGGATGGCCTGAGTCTACTACAACTGGGATCCTGCCCCCCAAAGCATCAGAAATGACATCCGGCGACCACGGCCTAGTAAAAACGTCAGTATGATCAACGTAAAATCCATGGCTAACCTGAGGGGCCGTTCCTGGACCCGGCTCGTGAACTACGGCATTCATCTCAATCCAAGTCCAGGATATGTGGCAACGCTCTGCAGCAAACTCGTTCCCTGCCTCGAATTGATTACCTAAATTCGTTCTTCAACCCACTGCACAAATCCCGAGCAAATTCTACGATTCTCTAAGAGGGAATCGAAATCAACCCGAGTCTTCTGCCTCGCGTGATTCGAAACCTTTTGCTGCCTAGAATGTGGAAGTTGCGAAAGCGGTAAGCTGGTGAACGAGTGACGTGCGAAAACGAGGTCCAAATATAGTAACATAGTGACAGTGTACGATGTGACTCGGCTAGTGGATGGGATGTTGGCCAGGAAACGAAAGGCCAGGCTGTCTTTGATCGGGAGTTGATATTGAAAGGCCTGGGACTGCTCACATACACTCTAACAATTCACTTTCCTGAAAGTAAACCACCGTGACGTGCGTCGAGACTTTTTGTATTCATATAAAGCACGATTAATGTATCTAATATATATTCCAGAGCGATTCCATGCTGAATCAATAACACGACACCACTCAAGACGACCCGGTCGTGTTATAAGGGTAGATCGTGCTAGAGACGCACAGGACCTATGTCATATAGGTATGATGAACAACTTGTCTCATGTAGCGCACAAGCAGAACACGAACCTCGGCTGGGTAAAGTTTCGTGCAGCCGCTGCCCAGGTTTGGGTTGTTAGCAAGAAGCGTGCTGTCCGGAATGCCGTAGGCATCTGCGATCCCGAGACAGGTGTCGCCGGTCTGTACGACGTAGGTGGTATCACAATCCTCGCCCGTGATACCCAGACAGATGACCTGTAATGGATTCACGGTCAGCCTTGTCAGTGACATCATGTGAAGTGACTTGCCTCGCCGGGGTAGAGGTTAGTACAGTTCGCGTTTATGATGCCAGTATTGACTGCTGCAAGCTGATACCTACATGCAGGCGTTAAGTCTGGAGTGAACAGAAGCTGGTCGACGGCGAAACTCACGTAGAGACGTTGTACTGAACAGATATCAAGTTGCAATAATCTCCTGGAGCGACGGTGGCATTGCGGTCGCAGTCAGAGGGAAGGATTTGGGCTACACAAAATTGAGACAAGCGTGACGTCAATATACACAACAACTTACCATGGACGACGGCCGTAGCGAACACAAGGGCGGCGAAGGGACCAAACATACTGAATAACTTGAACGAAGAGGAAGTGTGTGTTTGAAGATACAACGGTTTGAAGACGAGTATACTCTCCTCTGCATAATACGCTGGTTTTTATACTGCCTCTGGCGGCCCCCTCGGGACTTCACGCAGCTGGGATAAACAGGGTCATCTATTTTCTTCGGGATCGCGAACACGATGAGGACGGGGAAGGACAGCACAGCAGGACAACAATACCAGGAGCTTGCGCTGGACGAATGGAAATACTCTGCGGTGAATATTGCAGTTGCGACTGGCCATACGCATTGACACCACGTGCTGCCGGTTCTATTGTAACGCGGGCTAGAGATAGTTCTTCACAAGGACACGGCTGACCGTCCTGTGAGACACTATGTAGTCATGTTAACAATGACAGGCAGTAGCGTTCCGCTTTTATTCCGTCAAGAATAGAGGACGCAGCAGGATTGTGGCTCCTAAAAAAGTAGAAGAGGGCCGGGCTTGTGTTATATTTATAGATATAAGAAATGGGGCCATACCCCAAAAAAGACATTTTCCGTGCTCCGTACGCAGCATTCGACCTTCACCTGGACATAGGGACAAGGAGCCGAAGCGAGAGATTGCCCGAGATGCTAATGTCAAACAAACCTAGTAAGGGGCCAAGTCGTAATTCAGTACCCAGTGTCCAGTTAAAGCTGAAGGGCTATTCCTAGACCTGGCGCACATGTCACGTCACCGGCTCATGAACGTTTGAACCACGGCATTCATCCTTAATCCGAGTCCGGGACAGGCGGCAGCACTATGCGTCAACCCCGTTCGCTGCCACGACCCCTCAATTCCCGTTCTTCATCCCACTCCCCAACCCGCGAGCAAACTTGACGACGCTGACCGCGTGGATTGACTTGCGACCAGATACGACCAGAACGTGGACATATATCGCACTACCTATATCAAAAACAAGGTACGTCCGGATTGGTATGGAAGTCGCTGGGAATACGTTAATGACCTACCACTGCTCCTCCCGACTGTCGACAGAACAGCCTGACGGATCTCTACGTCTTTTACGCGCGCGTGCAAAACGTCAAGTGGCACGTGCGGTCGACACGATCGGAAATGAGACAGTGTAGTTGTAAGAACCCTTACCATTTATTTCACATATTCACAACCCTAAGACCATACCCTTTACAATACCCTTTTCCATACATACGTCATCGGAATGTCGTAGAACCTTGTAGAACATTCGTAGCACCGCTTTCTGAGTAGTATATAAGACTCGTCGTGTATATTGTATTCTGTACGTTTGGAATCGTTATTGTTCGCTCTCATAGTGCGCCCCTTCGGAGCATCGAGTGTGAAGTCCTAACAGTAGTGTTCGAAATCGGGACCGGCCCCGTCGCCGCCATGCAGGCCTTTCCAGACCACCCCGGCGCGCAGCGCGCCGGCAAGCCGCCATTCAGCGAGTGGTGCGATAATCGGCGAACGCCGATGCACATCATCTAGAGATGCTACGCAGTCTTTGAGTTTGCGTTCATGTCGGCGCGCCACACGGTGCGGCGCCAGACGAGGTGCTCCATCTTGCGGCGGGGATGCAGCGTGTGTCGTTCGACGGCGTGATGGGGGGGTCGTGGATGACGCAAGGAGCGCGCGATTGATTTTGTGAGCACGCAGCAGAAGCAGTGAGTGGCAGTGTGGGCGGACGAGTCACCGCATCGTGTTCGTTCCTATCGTTGTTGGAGTCCTTCCTTTTGACGCACGTTCACCGTCTTTCTGATAAGAGGGCTTCGTGCAGTGACCTTATCTCTGCTATCGTACTCGGTCGTGGAGGTGTATCGTCGCTTCGAAGAAGGGACCGAAATTTCGTTCATACCTGATTTTGAATTCGCCCGGGCGACAAAACATTTGGTGTTCGACAATAGAAATGACCCGGATAGCGATCTCCCTTGAGTTCATTCCAGTACTCGTTTCGTGAGATATCCCCAAACATCAAATCATCGTGTCCTTCATCCTTGCAGTGTTTCTAGATGTCCCACTTCCGACGCCGTAGAAACCAAACCAAAGGATACCTCTAGCACGACATTGGGACTCCAAGGTATATGCATTCACTCAAGCGGCCAGTCTGCACGAAACGAGTCGCTCACCTTCCTCCGAGGTTTGAAAATAAAAATATCAAGGCGAACGCTCTCGTTGAGAAGATAAGGCTGAGAACCTAGTCTAGGTCAGGACCTTCGGGTTGTTTCTACTCGGCTTACCTGGTCATCGAATTCGATATTCGAAGCCAAAGATGCAGACGCACGTGAGCCGTTTATTATACGGAATCCGAGACACAAGACACAAGACCCAAGCATAAGCATGACATGAACACGATGGTAAACCCGTTCGTCCGAGCCAAAAACACCACTCGTCAAGCCGCAGCAAAACGCAACGGACGCAAAAAGTACGTCGACGTCTGAGTCCAAACGCAACCATGTCAGCCGACGAACCGCACGACTCGCAACGAAACGCACACCAGGCGTTCCGCCATGGTCACGCACACACGCGATATGGTGTCTCGTGCATGCTCAGCGAGATGCATAGCAATGGTTCGCAGCACGGGCCCCTCGACCCGATGGGCCAGTCGCACAGCGTGCCGTAGCCCTGACAGTCTTCTGACGCTTTATTATGCCGTAATGCGCTGCGGTGTTCGTCGAATGGAAGAAGCGTGGCACCCATGTGTCCGAGTACGAGCTGCTGCAGCGCCTGGTCATGGGTGACGTCGTGCAGAGGGGAGGAGTCGACGACGATAAACAGTGCAAAGAGCGCTATCACCCCGAGTGCTGAGAAGGACGGCATGGTGTCTGGTCTCGATGTTTATGTGTATGCCGGTGTACTGTACTGGGCCCAAGGCGGCCTGTTTCAAACTCAGAAAGGCATCCTTTCATAATGACAAGCTTCAGCCATGCGGGGCGGGCGGATTGGGGCCTTTGATCACTGAACGGTCTAAGCACTGGGCGACGTGACGAGGTAAGTATGGGGCTCAGTTCAACGTCGTTCAACAAAGTTTCATGCAAGTGCCGCGGAGACTCATCCTCACATGATCAATATTCAATAAATACAATCCTATTGTAGACCCAACAAGAAAGCTGCATGGCGCACGGTGAGGTGCTAATGAAACCGACCACGATCATATTCTGAACAGCATACTTGAACCGAGGAGTAAAACTTCGAGTAGACAACCGTCAGTGAGATGACGTTGACATGCTTGAACGAAAGTGGATAGACGGAACTTCAACGCACACAAGACGTTAGTCAACCTCGAGGACGAAAGGATGGAACACACCTAGGCACAAACCAGGTACGGCGTGGTGCTCATGCCCAATGGGACACACAACCAGGGGGCACAACACGGGCCCCTTGAGCCAGTTGGCCAGTCACAAAGACTGCCGCGGGTCTGACATTGTTCGGGCGAGTCTGTGCTGAGCAGTCGTTGTGCCCCGTTGGGGTTCGTATCGACGAGCGGGGAGCTGACGACGACGAGGGGGAAGAGTAAAGCCACGGCAAAGGTTGCCAAAGCGAGACGCATGGTGGCCGTTTGACAAAGAGCCTTCGCTGTACACAAATATTTATGTTCCACTCAAACCGCACAGAGACATGTATGTTAGTTACGACGGGATCACAGTTAGTAAAAATGACTAGAACAGCTCTTCTTCCTCTGGCTTCCAGTTCTTGGCTACGTCCCAATACCCCGCCAACTTTTGTCCGAGAGCTTCCTTGGCAGATCCATCCGTAGGACAGCTCCTCGGCTTAAAGCTGCTGAACACACGCTCTCGGAGCAAGCCTTCCCAAACCAGGTGACACGCGTTGTCTTCCAGCGATGCTACGCCCTCCCCTTCACCGCTCGAAACGCCATTCGCCCGTTCTTTCCCTTTACCCTCTGCACCTTCCTCCTCGCTGCCCTCGATTTCTACATCTTCCCCTCCACGCGGTCTGGCCGCCTCTGTCCAGGCGATACGATGCACCATAAGGCGCTTGTATTGTCGTATAAACTTTTCCGCGCCTTCGACATAGATCATGCTGAACCCGGGATTGAAAATGCACACGCCCGTCAGATTCATTTGCTCTGCATTCTTTCGCACTTTGAACCGGTGCGCAGGGTCCGACAGGTTCTTGACTCTGAGTGCACAACATGTTAGGACCGATACAAATCAGGCATGACCGATCGACTTACTTGAACACGGCCCCACAAATCCCCTTTTTCTCTTCCTCCAGCTTCTTGTTCTCGGTCTTTTCCCGTCGCTGCTCGTCTGTCAGCTTACGCTCGGTATTCATCTTTTCGTGGGTATGCTTGCGCATAGCGACTTCACGGCGCACACGAGCTTCAACTCGCGTCGGGTCTTGAACCGCATCCGAGGTCAGAACCTTCATTAGATTAGCGAGACGAACTACAGGAAGATAGTATGAGTATCTGTTTGTCCTGATCGTGATACGCCATACCTTTGGGAGGATCAGGCGGGGCAAGACCCATCCGAATGCGATCACGCTTATCCTGCAGTTCGGCCTGCCGACGTTGCTTCCTCATTTTCTTTTGCTCCTGCAGATTAAAATTAGAAGTGATTTAGAAGCATGTATGCTGCGGCGTGCCTTGGTAGTTAGCTTGAGTGGCTTAAGGCCAACCTTGTTCTTATCGCCAGGAGCGGGAATTGGAATGGGGTGCTGGATATAAAGTGTGACTGGCGAGTCCGAAGAACGAATATTGAGAAAGTCGAGACCAAAGCTGAGGTCATCATACGTCTTGTTCGGCAACAAGGCGACATCCCACCACTCTACCTCTGGAGGTGGTTCACGCTACACACAAGATCAGCTCGAACTGGCGCGACCCAAATGAAGCTCACCTTGATGTTCTTTTCCAGAGTTTCGAATTCCGAGTCTAAGCCAGCCTTGCGAGCACTCTCCGCGATACGTTGCTTGAGCGCCTCGAGTTGGATCTCTTGTCGCATCAGGTTCCCAAGTTGTACATACTTGCCCTTTGTATTGAACCTGAAATTTCGCCCTGTTCGCTCCTTTGGTGCACCCTCAAAGCCACTGTCCTTGACGGCAGAGGAGCCCGAGGAGTAGGGGTTGGATTTGACTTCAGAGTTGGGAATCGGAGTGGAAGCAGGTGGAGGGGTGGGCACATTACGAATGTTTGCCTGACATCCTGCATAAGCGCGAGATCCTCGAGAAATAGATCGACGGTCTTACTTTGATAGAGGCGAACTTGGGCTGCATGGGCTTGTACTTGTCCTTCTTGGACTGTGGCGCGGCCGGGGTCGTCTCGAGCAGCAATGGATGTGCGGCCATCTTCAAACCGGCTCCTTGCTGCGCAGGCTCCGGTTGCTTGTTCTTCTTTCCGGACTGCGGCATCGACTGCATGGGGTCGTTAGACGGGGGACACGACGACGCAGCGGTGGAACAGACCATGTAAGGATTGTCTTTGATGGCAAGCTTGCTCTGCGCTTCCGCGACACGGCGTTTTGCCTCGGCAACCTTGCGCGCGAGGTCGTCCATGTTGGGCGGCGCAGGTCCGGGTGCAGGGGAAGGGCTGGAGGTCTTGACGGGTGGCGTCCCCACGACGGGCGCTTTTGGTGCCATGCCTGAGATGCCTTTCTTCATCGCAGCGACCTTGGCGGCGATTTCAGCCCGCTTTTGCGCGATGAGGGCATCCTGTGTCGGATAGGTCAGTGGGCGATGTCGAGCCGGACGGAGGAGACTTACCGCTGGCGAATTGGAACCATTGGAGGGTGTCTGTGGAACGGAAAGGTTATAGAAACGTGTTAGAACAAAAGTGTGGTAGCTGAATCACCTTGAGAGGCGGGGAAAGCACTCACAGCATCGCTAGAAAAGAACACGACACGAATCAAAAAGAGAGCCAACGTGAACGAAACAATCGTCCCACCTTCTGGGTTTCTTCGTGACCGGCGTCTCGCCGTTGCCCTCGAACGGTCGCTTCTTGTCGCTCATGGTCGTCGTCGTCGTCGACAATATTGAATATTACCAAATTGTCTAGCTCGGTTAGCAGTATAACCTCTCTGAGGGGGGTCACATGTAGAAAATAACATCATTTTCTGGTCTTGATACCGACTTGGTACTGTGGTCCGACCATGTTCTCCTTCTTTTCCTTGCCCAGACTACGACAGGCGATCGCACCCGTGTTCATTCCAAACGGCACCTTTGGCGCGCGTTTTCGCAACCAGATCGCCCCACGCAAGGTCAAGTACGCCAAACGCCAAAAAGGCCGCATTCCTATCCCGACTGGTGGGTCCACACGGGGCACGACGCTCGCGTACGGCGAGTATGGCATCCGGATCAAGGGCGACGGTGTTCGGTTTACTGCCAAACAACTCTCGACCGCCGAGGAGGTCATCAAGCGGGCCATCAAGGTCGTGAAGGGCGCCAAGGTGTATCTGCGGGTGTTCCCAGACATTCCCGTCTGCATCAAGGTGCGATTCTGACCGCGGTGTGGGTGGGATTTATGCTGACAGCTGTATAGGGCAACGAGACGCGTATGGGCAAGGGCAAGGGAACCTTTGAATTTTGGGCGACGCGGTAGGGTTCCCCGCCGCATGCGTTGGCAAATCCTGACGTGCTTCAGTGTCCCTACCGGCCGTGTCATCTTCGAAGTTGGTGGTGTTCCCATACGGGAGGAGCTTGCACGAGAAGGTCTGCCTCCGCTGATCCATCTTCTTCCCCCCAAAAAAAATACTGAAGTCGTTCTTAGCTCTCCGCCTTGGTGCGGCGAAATTGCCGACCACGTATGAATTCGTCACTCGCAAATCACCACCACGGTTAGGAAATTTAGTGCTCGAGCCTCCTTCGCCGTCCGTTCCCCCTGCTCCCGTAACTATCTCAGAGCCTGTCCAGGCGTCAATGTAGAGCGACAAATAGATTTCATGGTAGTTCGACAGTGTTGTCAATCTTTAAGGGTATAAACAAGCTTTATTCCCCTCAGGTGAGTACCATTCTCCTGACACGCCGCTGACATCGTTCCGCGGTGTCAGTATGCACCTGGGGTGTTGTGGCGTATGTTATTGCAACGAACCAAACGAGAGATGTTCACGGCCGTCGATCGGGGGATTCAGATCTTCTGAGGTCTAGGTAAGAAGCTTCTGTCCCAATTGCATTACATGGATAGTATTTCCTTTGGGCGAATCAAATGCGAACTGGGCCGGATTTTCTATTAAATTGTGCTTTGTATTCAAGGAGACACGACGTTGTTGACTATTCAAGAGTCGGGGAGGCGAACCACGGAGCTTTCACACATACAACACGATTCACCTTGGGTGGACGCTCCCCGCGGTCTGCTTTGAAAGCGTAGGCTAAACGCCAACCGTTCCTGAACCATGGTTCGCCTGGCGTTCCGCCGGATACATACATGATACGTGAAACTCTGTTTTGAACGATTTGCTCATGGTCGTTGACATGCAACTAGTCCACTCCCCGATAAGTTGGTTTAAATCTTTTTTGACCTCCGCGTGTTGCAAAGCCAGTTGTTTGGTTGACGTTCCTCCTGCAGTTCTTGGACGTTGCGTCGCCTTGTCAGCAAGACTCGCCTCTTAAAGTCATTCTGTGAGGGCGCCCATTTCATACGGACATTACGCTGTGAGCGTCGATCCAAGCTCAGAGATAAACCCGACCCCTTCCACACCAAGAATGAGATCCATAGTCGTTGGGCTGCCACCATGAACCGTCAGCTGAAACTTGATATGCCGATGACGAACGCTTCCGGATATAGTTGTCGCACCTTCCAATTCGACTCGGTCCTTCAGCCTTGGAACGGTGTCCTGATGGTCATCCCCACGCTGAAGGCTGCCAGAATCAGTCAGATCGGAATCGATGAGCCCGACCTTGGCTCAGTACAGCATTTCCCCTAGGTGACTACATACGCATGGCTTTGGTGAAATCCTTACGTTTCCAGCGGCCCGTATTATGTATGGGCAGCAGGGATTGGCTCTCTCGAACCCACGATGTCCGTCGCCCTTGACGCGCGTTCCACCAAAAAAGCTTTTCGTGTGTGCCCCGCGTTGTCCGCGGTGCCACGCTGTAGTTCTGTCATGCTGTTTTATTGTGGTAGGTTCATCGAAGAAGTTCGTTTCACGGTGGGGAAGCTTCACACCTCGGTCAGTTCAACCATCGGCCGAGCTATGCATCCACTGCCCCTAGTTCCTTCCTCGTGTTTATGCGGACGCTCCTAGCGACATTGTCTAGGTATGATATAATGGTCATTGACAGCCAGTTCATCCATCGACTCGTGTCAAGAGCATGTCATTCAATTCCTGACCATATTTAGATGTAGGCGCAACAGCATCGCTTCTTCGACACCTTTTGCACTATCCCGGCTCACCGGTTTGCTATATTTAAATTGATTAGCCTCATGGTGGCCATGTTTTATGGTCCGTGCACAAGCAGCTAGAGGTATATAAATTCATCCGTAGTATCATGTATGATAGTCTTGATACTATTCTCGTGCTTCTCCATCATTTCTGTAATCGTCGAGAAATTTCACGGAACTTTGTCAAGACGTATACAGTAAGGTTCTAGATAAGTCGTTACAACATGCGCAACATTAATTGTCTAGTCCTAGAAGCCATTTCGGGACCATCATGACGCCTCTCGATCACCCAAAAAGCGAAAAGGACTGGTTCGAACTCTTGGACCATACCCTCCGTGACACTCTGGGTGCAAGAAATTCTATCAAGGACAAGTGTGCCACATCTTACCCCGCCATGATTATACTGTACAACGTAGTCACCCATCGGCCAAGCAGTCAAACAAGCTGGTTCGAATTCTTGAGACAGACAGTCCGTGACGTCCTGAATGCCATAGGTGATACTGTGTCCCGTGTGTTTAACAGGATCTGGTCCCTCATACAAAGGGCCTGGGATTGGACCAGCGAATTTGGTGAGCCTCAAAAAAGTTGCTTTCCTTATGAGACGCACCAATCCTTTTTTTTCTTCACTTAGTCGCTGCAGACCCCAGATTTAAGTGGTGCATCGTGGCTCTTGTCTTCGCCATCCTGGTCGTGCTACTTGCGCCTGTATTGGCGAAGGCTGTTGCCGCCCTTCTGGGCTTCACTCCTGCTGGCGTACAAGCTGGTACGTCACACACCACTTGTTGCTTTGGCACTCAGCGTGACTGTGTCGCCTCTAGGCTCTTTTGCTGCATCTTTTCAATCAATGTTCTTTGGTGGCTACGTGCCCGCTGGGAGTTTCTTTTCGTGGATGCAGGCGTTTGGTGCAACCGCTCTGTAGTGGGTCCCGAGGGCGACTTGTGCCAGATCGCCGCTGTAACGTGAAGTTCTATGTAAATAACGACCAGAGTTTTTGAATGTTGGCTAGCTGTACTGCGCGGAACCGGCCGACGTAGAGCGTTTTTTTTACACTTGTGACGTCTCTGAAAATCTAGACGGGCGCCGCTGACTTCGGAAGGCCTGCCCCTGCGTTGACAACCACTCAAGCATTTGTGTAGCGTTAAAGAAGGTCAAAAATTACTGCAACGAACCAAACGTACGATGCTCACGGCCGTCGATCTAGGAACCCGGGTCCTCCGAGATCCAGGCAAGAAGCTTCTGTCCCAACCATATTACATGGATGGCATCCCCTTCGGTGGGCGAATCCAAACGCGAACCCGGCCGGATTTCCTATCAAATTGCACTTTGTATCCAGGGAGACACGACGCTGTTGGTTGTTCAAGAGATGAGGAGGTGAACCACGGGGATTTCACGCATACAGCACGATTCACCTTATACGGTGGATGCTTTCAGCGGTATGACGAGCGAGGGGCGGACAAAAATGTTTTCCTCTTTCAGTCATTTGTTTTCATTTTCGTTGTTCAGTCGTTCGTTTTCCATTTTCGGTCACCCGTTTTCGTTTTTCGGTCATTTGTTTTCGCTTTTCGATCATATGTTTTCACTGTAAACGTACTTAGCCATGGCATGTCCTGTAGTTGGCTCGAATGGAAAATGGGCGGGACGCAAGATACACCAAGAAGCAAGTTGCTAGCCTCGACACCTGTCCAGGGAGTAGGTCGGAAGTGAGCAGAGGGACTAAATCATGCTGATGACGCGACCCCGGAAGTGGCCGGTTATAGGGGTGGAAGTGCAACTAGGAGTCTTCGCGCCCGGTGCAGGGACCTGATAAGCGATCATCCACAGGTACTTAGCTAGAGCTTTTCGGGTCATCCATTTAACATTGGGACTTGGAACACTGACATGCAGGACCTTGTGCGGAACTACCTGCGGGGGACTGACCTTCGCTATCCGAGTCCACAAGCGATTTGATGAGCGACACAGGCTAGTCAACCAGGTTCACCGTTGCCAACTGCTGTCATCTTGCCACTGTTCTTGCAAGAACTTGAAGGGTGGCGTAGTGATGACAAATACAAAAAGCTCCCGAAAACAAAAAGTGGGAGTTTGCGAAAATGCAAAAAGAAAAGGGATAGAGTCTGATCTCTGCACTTTGCACTTCGCTCGTCGTGCGCTCGAGAGAAGTAGTGCGTACGTATGTAGTAACGAAGCGTACGTGTATACTATACTAAGCAAGGTGGAAGGAAGAGCGAGAGGATGCGGACACTGCTGTCAGCGAGAGAGCTGCGATGCTGGGTGGGCCACCCTCGCAGCTCCGCTAAGCGGGTGCCACTAACCGGGCCTATAGAACGGTGAGCTGCGAGGGAGCGCCGATCGGAGGAGGGCGCTCTGGGTGTGGTGTGGTGGGGGCGACGGAGCTCGTGGAGAGCTGAGGCGCGAAAAAGAGAAGCGTGGGAGTTGCCTTGCCCACCTGTCCGAAGATCTTATGTTGTGGCCTGGCTCGTACCTCGTCTAGCAACTCTAGCCGCAACGTACCCAGTTATGAAAACAAAAGCGGCGCAACAAAATCAAACATTTTGTCTGCTGGCGCCCCTCATACCGTGGTTTGTTTCGAAAGCGTAGGCTAAACGCCAACTGTTCTTGAGCCACGGTTCCCCGGCGTTCCACCGGATACGTGATACACGAATCTTCGTTGTAATTGAACAGCCTGCTCACGGTCGTTGACATGCGACTAGTCAACTCCCCACTCCTGCAGATCTCGGGCGCCGTCGCCTTGTCAGCAGACTCGCCTCTTAAAGTCATCCTGTGATGGCGCCCATTTCATATGGACATTACGCTGTGAGTGTAGATCCAAGCTCAGAGGTAAACCTGACCTCTTCTACACACCAAGAATGTGACCCATAGTCGTTGGGCTGCCACCATGGACCGTCAGCTGAAACTCGATATAATATGACGAACGCTTTCAGATATAGTTGTCATACCCTCCAATTTAATTCGGTCCTTCAGCCCTGGAATGGTGTCCTGATGGACGAACAGAACCTGCCGGATGACTGGATCTGGCAGTCAGGGATTTTAGTGGGCAATCCTACGCTCTGAGACCTATCAGATCGGAACTGATGAGTCCGACCCCGGCTCAGCACGGCGTTTCCCATGGGTGACTACATATGCATGGCTTAGGTGAAATCCCTATGATCCCAATAGCCGTACTTTGTATGAGCAGCAGGGATTGACTCTCTTGAACCCGTGATGTCAGTCGCAGTCGCCCTCGATGTGCGTTTCACCAAAAAAGCATTTCGTGCGTGGCCCCGCGCTGTCCGCGGTGCCACGTAGATCTGTCGTATTGTTTTGTTGTGTGGGTCCGTCGAAGAATTTTGTTTCATGGTGGGGGAGTTTCACACCTTGGTCAGTTCAACCATCGTCCGAGGTATGCATCCACTGCCCCCAGTTCCTTCCTCATGTTTTTACAGACACTCCTAGCGACAATGCCTAGGTATGATGTAATGGTCATTGACAGCCGATTCATTCATTGACTCGAGCAATATTTGCTGGTCCTAGGAACCATTTCATGTCCATCAGGATGTTTTTCAATCGACCAAGAAGTGACAGGGGCTGGTTCAGACTCTTGGGACAGACTCTCCATGGCATTCTGGAAGCAAGGCGTCATATCGAGGACGCCCGTGCCCCATTTTACCCCGCCATGATTATTCTGTACAACTTAGCCACGCATCGACCAAGGAGTCAAACAAGCTGGTTCGAGTTCTTGAGACAAACAGTCCGTGATGTTCTGAATGCCATAGGTGATACCGCGTCCCGCGTATTTAACACTATCTGGCCCCTCATACAAAGGGCCTGGGATCGGACCAGTAGATTTGGTGAGTCTCAAAAGTCGTTTTCCTTATGAGACACATCAATCCTTTTTTTACTTCACCTAGTCGCTGCAAACCCCAAATTTACGTGGTGCATTGTGGCTCTTGTATTCGCCATCTTGGTCGTGCTACTTGCGCCTGTATTGGCGAGGGCTATTGCCACCCTTCTGGGCTTCACTCCTGCCGGCGTACGAGCTGGTGCGTCACACACCGCTTGTTGTTCTGGCACTCAGCGTGACTGTGTCGCCTCTAGGCTCTTTTGCTGCATTTTTTCAATCAATGTTCTTTGGTGGCCACGTGCCCCCTGGGAGTTTCTTTGCGTGGATGCAGTCGTTTGGCGCGACCCTGTAGTGGATCTCGAGGGTGACTTGTGCCAGGTTGTATAAAGTAAATAATGACTGGCATTTTTGAATGTTGGCTAGCTGTACTGCATGGGACTAACCAACGTAGAGCGCTTTTTTCATGCTAGTGACGTCTCTGAAATCCTGAACGTTGGGCGCCGCTGCCCTCGGAAGGCCTGTCCCTGCATTCTCCGTGGTTGTCTACCACTCAAGCATCCGTGCAGCATCAAAGAAGAATGTCGGGAGTTAGCTCAATGAACCAAATGTAGGATGCTCGCGGCTGTTGATCTGGGGACCCAGATCTTCTGAGGTCCAGGAAAGAAGCTTCTGCTCCAATCGTGTTACATACTGTAGATGGTATCCCCTTCAGTAGGTGGATCCAAACGTGAACTTGGCCGGAATTTTTTGCATCCAGAAAGACACGATGCTGTTGATCGTTCAAGAGAAAAGAAATATGGGCTAATCCTTGACTGATTCTAGTAAACCATGGTTCGTCTGTCGTTGCTGGATACAAGTGTAAGGGCAGATGGTTAAGGCAGATGGACTAAGGCATACGGATAATGGCGATGGTTCACATTCCAATCACTGACCACATACAGTATATGCTCTCATCTGATATGCTGCTGGTATTCTACTAGGGCCACCCATATATATAAGAACAAACCTGCATATGAGTAGAATCATCATTGGTTTCACAAGTTCCCTCTCTGTGCCACTAAGTGTTCCTGCCACTTGGCAGGCTTCCACTTTTTTTTGAACTTGTGAAAGCAATGATGATTCTACTTGTACAAGGGTTCATTCTTATATATGTGGTCAGTGATTGGAATGTGATTAATTGCCGTTATCCATATGCCTTAGTCCGTCTGCCTTGACCGTCTGCCCTTACAACAAGGCATGTGCACGATCGTAACTTCGTGTAACCGATTCTGTCACCGAACCTGCCCATCGCCGTTGACATGCGACCCGTTATGTAAGTTGACCTAAATCTCCTTTTAATCTTCGCGTGCCGCAAAACCAAGAAAACACGAGGTCGTTCGGCTGAAGCCGCTGCACTAAACTGGAGAGCCTACAAAGAGAGCATGTCAAGGACGTCGGTAGTCCGCTTCGTCGACCCGTCACTTCACGATCATGTATCTCACTAACCTAGCCGCGCGTCGACCAAGCAGCGAAAACACCTGGGTACACATCCAAAGCGTTTGGCCGCGGGTCAAGGAATTCTGTAAGTCTCAAAGTCCCCCGAAGAGGATACTCCAAACCTTTTTTTTTTTTCTTCTTTCGACTTAGTTATCGCGCACCGCGTGATTTTTATGTGGTGTGCTATTGCTCTGGGGTTGAGCATACTGATCGCATGCATGTTGAAGCATGGTATATGCAGTATTCTTGGGTGTACTCCTTATGGTGTCCGAGGGGGTACGTCCGCAGGTCGGTGCTTGTGATTACTCAACTTGACTGCATCTAGGCTCCTGTGCTGCACGCTATCAATCGACATTTGAAGGGCGTGTGCCGGCGGGAAGTTTTTTTTCGCGGATGCAGTCGTGTGGTGCAAGAGGTGCGACTAGGTAGCGAGGCTCAAGGAGCCCTTGTATCAGATCGTACAACGTATGTAAAAAATGCCTGGCGCTGGCGTTCTGGATGTTGGGCAATTGCTGCATGAAACCAGCCCAATGTATGCGGGCGCTTTTTTGTACCTGTCGCGTCTCCGATTGCTCCGTGGCGTGTGACATCGAAAATGGCATCGCTTTCAGAATTCTCGAGCCTCCTCAATCCACTCGATCTCCTAAACAGCTAACAACCCCGATATGAACTCGTCGTCTGGCTCTGTGTTTCACCCCTGGGATATGCGGACGGTAAATTACGGAGAGCCCGGGCGGCGAACGAGTACCACAGTTGGATAACAAGCGTTGATATGATCGTGCACATTCTGGCATTAAACGCGTCTTTCTGGTAGGCGCAACTTGTTCGGCATGGGGACACACAGCTGCGGGCCCCGATCATTTTTCGATTCTCAGCACGTTTTCACAGGAAAGTGATCCCGGCCGTCGATTCGCTGGGAGGTATCAAGATGCCTATTGCCACCTGCGTGTTCGTGGCCCTGGCTATATTCAAGCATCATGATGGTATGCCTTCACCTCTTATTTCACCACACAGGATGAATTCCTGGAGGCGCATCCTCGGCTTCTCGGTCGTGATGTGCACGGTTCACAGACAAGTCACCAGCGCAAATCCTGAATGCACTACCATAGCATTGGTCACAGGACCTGTCTACCGCATTTCTTCAGGCAGGTCGACTGCTCGAGAAAGACGAAATGAAATTTGTGCGGGGAGTTAAACGATGGAGATCCTTGCTAAAAAAAAAACGTATTCGGGTGGCATACCAGTCTCCCTCAGAGCACAATCATGCCAGACCAGACTGTTTTATCCTCGCACGAGCTGGCCACGCCGACCAGGTATCCGTGGGCCTATCTTTGTGGATCTTTACACTGTTTCCTCACTTCTCGTGGCGGATCCTGCAAAGCGCGCCCTTCACGCACCATTTTTGGAGCCAGCGGTATCTTCTCCAGCAAAAGGAGAAGAGCTCGTTTATCGTTATTACGAAAGACAATGGGGCACATTCATTGGCGAGGCGTGGGCTAACAAGATGGCCGGCAGAGAGCTGTGAGGTGTTGCTAGTGCGATCGGTATACGGGCAGGCCGAGCTTCTTTCCGTCTCTTTTCGCTGTACATGTATATGATTTCTCTCTGAATGTATCCCGTGAGTGACCCGGACCGTTTGCCAGTTAGGAAGAGAGCTCCGAACGTACAGCACTGCTGAGTTTCGATGACCAGACACTGACCTCTACGCCATGAAGCGCATACACGTGCCAATTGACCGTAGAGCCTGAGGATGTCAGCCCATCATTGGGTCGTCGCTGCGTATCCTGGAGTGATGGAAAGGCTCTGTTCTGGTCACGGAAGTTTCCGAATCGGGCTCTGAATTGACTACGCCATCCCCATACTTGCTGCCACGCTGCAAATGACCAAGTACTAGTGCCTTTGTGATTATCACGGACCACGTTGCGCCGTCGTTCAATCATTCGGGGCGATGCGAGGAGCGCTTTGAGTCTCAGCATTTTTGGCGAGTGATATTGGTCTTTTTTTTTTGGTCTGGGCCGCATTCGTATCGGGACGAATTGTTCAACTAACAAATTACCCAACTCCTGACAAGATTCTATTTGTCATCCAAATCATTGTTGAGACCGGTGACCATGATGATCACCCGCGCTCACAAATCAGGACGAAGACTCAGGAACATGCGTGACATTGGGAAATCGTCGCACACGGCATGAACCGTCCATCAGATTTTTTTCCTTAGAAGGTACGGCTGGAAATGGACTATCTCGAATCATAGCATCTTTAAAACTGTGTCAAGCATTCATCATGACTCCCGGCATTCTCTCCTTACCCCCGCATCTTCATGTTCATGGGCAGAAAATCCTTGCGTCTCCTCAGCTTCCTAGCTCTACTCAGCACAGTCCCCGGACACGTTACTTCCACTCCTGAGTGTACCACTCGAGCGTGGGTCAGGGCCCCTGACCTCGTCCCGAATACTATCGTGCAGGGCGATGCTAGAGTGAAAATAAGCGGCGAATGCCCTTCCGTCGACAATGTTGCGTTGGGACTACGGTTCAAGGAGCGGTCCTTTATGAAAGCTTTGTAGGTTCCTTTTCGTCTACACCACTTTTCCGACATCTCGAATCTTTTCAAACAGACGGACTCGAGAGGACGCAAAATTATTAACTCCGATTCCTCTCGATTTTTCAATTGCCTCACCCTGGCCACCGATTTTTGTCGACGAGCCTTCCAGAAAGGCACGCGAGGAGCTCATTGCTAACAAAGATCGATGGGTCGTCCGCGAGGAAGAGAGGCTCGTGTTCGAGACGATGCAGCCCTTTGACATGGGGAGGGTGTGCCACGGTGGCGCCCGTGATGCTGTCCATGGCTTTGCTATTCTCGTGCCTGCTACAAATATGCCTCCGGGTCTTGAAAGGCGGATGTTGGGACCATCTGGCGAACAAGAGGTTGGTTCGTTCCTGTTTATATAGTGCGGGTCCCTGATGAACTTCTGTTGTAGATCTTGAAAGTTCAGTGGATATACGAATATTTTGCTCGAGTGTCCTTCTCCAACGGAACGAGAAAAGACGTGTCAGCAGGATTCACATCTTTCCACCCGGTCTACAATCCGGATAATGCCGTGCGAAGCCAGGACTCAGAGACTGTCGTTGACCTCAAGACGTCCGAAAGTGTGGATAGACCCGTTGCAAACTACTCGATCGAAATTAGTACAGAGTCTGGCCTCACGTTCTTCACAGGTAGGAACTGAGCTCACACCAAGTTTTTTTTTAATCGTTTACATAACGCAGGAGCAAAACATCAAGTCCTACACGCAGTCATTTCGCGGACTGGGCTTGCACGCACATTCTCTGCACCGTTGAACCTTCACATCTCTGTAGTACCGAAATTATCTCCAAAATGGGCCGTCAAGCATGATATTGATGTTTTGCATCACCCCTATCAGTTTGAATATCACAGCACACACATATTACATACAGTGCAAGAAGTTGCATCCAGGGCAAGCGCCAAAAGTCCGCGTTTCTCCTTGCCCCCGAGGCCCCATATTGTGACTGTCACGATACCAGACTCATCTTTGGAGGAAATCCAAGCAAAAGAGATTGTTACGACAACCAGCACGACATTCACAATTCCGATCGAGTTCGATGAAACAAACTCAATTGCCGACTTTGAAACATACTACGAGACTCTCTCCAACTCGCTCTCGATCTTTTTGAATACTCCTATAGCGGAGGGGGCTAATCCAGATGACCCGCTTGGGCCACTTGGTGGATCCGAGGTCTGGGGCCGACAATTCGAAGACGATGAAGAGGCCTGGGTACCTTGGGAGAAAACGCCACCTCAATTCGGGATGGCCTATCGGGGAAGCGTTCCCATCGTGATACATCCTACCAGCGAGGCCACGGCACGGCGAAAATGCCTTTTTCCAGGCGCAGCCACGCTGGACCAAACGATCTTGTCGAGTGGCTCTGCCTGCGAACAGACCGCTACAGCCAGTCATTATCTCGAGCAGGGCGCGCGTGGGCCCGTTTTTGTGGAACTTAGCACGGTCCCCTCACTCCTCGCGGAGGATTCTGCATCGCGAGCCTTGCGTGCGCCGATTCTGGACCCGGTGGTGTCTTCTCCGCCCGTTGGAGAAGAGCTCGTGTATCGTTATTATGACTGGCAGCAGATTATTTATGTTGGGGAAACGTGGTCCAAAAAGGTGGTGAACAAGAAATACTGACCAGGGCATCATCAGCGTCAAATGGTCCGCGTGCACTAATCATGTCACAAATGTTGCGATCATCCGTTCTGTTTATACTTGTACATCATGTTTTGTCTTGGAAATTCTGTATGCGACTGTTAATAGGCACCGAACATGAAGTTGGACTCTGACTCGTTCGTGGCACGCAAAACCAATCATGACATCCACGACGGCCGCCTGCCTCACGCTCAAGTTCAAGTTCATAGCCTAGATTTCATCAATTCATCGTGCACCTCGCCTTTCAACCCCTAATTCATGGTCTTTGGTGAGACGAGGCACTTGACCCAATAAAACATTTTCACGGCAGATTGTGGATTGTCGTGAAGAAGGTGCCATCATGTCATGTCAGACGTTGTAGCACAAGGCCGGACAATTGATGAAACCCACTTTGATCATTGCCCTTCGTGGGCGCCCACTGCAGACCGGAACCAGCATGCAAATGGAAGCATCGGCGTCTGGGGGTTTGCGCACACAGCATGATGCATGATGGGCCACTCATTTGCATCATGCAAAATCTAGTGCACCAGCCGTCGAAGATGGGCATCAGTCCGATGGGATCGTACGCATCTCGCATTAGTCCTTTTGGTCATGGGCAAGGTTCCTTTGCACTTCCTATCCCTACCAACTACATATAATCCACGGGTGCGTTTCTCCCGTTTCAGGGTGTACCGTTCAAGCATGGGTAAGAGCACCTGACTCCGTTCCGAATACTACCGTGCGAGACGGTGCAACAGTGAAAATAAGCGCCGAATGTTGCGTTGGGACTGCGATTCAAGGAACGGTCCTTTGTGAAAGCACTGTAGGCTCCTCTGGACTTCCTATGCTGTGTGACGCTCTCTCAAAATCATTTCCTTTTCACCAGGCGGTTTCGGAGTGATGCAAAACGGTGATATGCATCTCTGGACAATGAAACCCCCCAACTTCTTGTTGTACCTCGCCCAAGTCATCCTTTGTGAATCAACCCGTCTGTGAGACCCGTAAAGCGGTCCATACGAACGTGAGCGATCTATGGATTCAATGATATGAAGTTCCGATGCCGGCTTGACGTTCTGTTCAGGTATGGTTTGGGTTCGGATTCACCCATCTTCGGCCCGTTGATTGTGCATCGACACCTCCGGAGTGAACTATATGTACTTCGCTCTCGAGTACGATCTGTTAGAAGACCGCATCGAAATGGGATTCGTCCGCTCACTAGCGTCCATTCTGCGAACATTAGACGGTCCAATGCGTGAAAAAATTATCCAGTCTGTAACAGCAGCTCTCTACTTGTCATGCTGCCGAACTCCACCCCAGACAAGCTCGAGGCGAACGAGATTGTAACGACGAACGCGAGCTACTGTACGTGATGTACATCAACCTGGACGACGCGTACATCCCCAGTTTCGAGACATACTACCATACTCTCGCCAACTCGTTCAGCATCGCTCTGGAAATTCCGCGCGCGGAGGACAAGGACGTCGATCCAGACCATCCATCCGGCGAACCTGACATTATTTTATCGGACCGCATGGCTTACCGGCCACTCCTGGTAACTCATTATCTCGACGAGGGCGCACGCGGGCCTGCCTTTGTTAACCCCGACAGTGCTAACGCCCTGCTTATGGAAGGTCTTGAAGAACGAGACTTGCGAACGCCGATCTTAGACCCAGAGATATCTGCTCCACCCAGTGAGGAAGAGCTTGTTAACCGCTGTTATGATCCAATGCGGTCCACCGGGAGGGCGCGCATGTATGTAGCGGAAACGTGGGGTAAGAAGGTCATTAACGGAGGTTCTGCCAAGGTGTCAGGCTGAGCCTGAGACTTCCCAGCTTGGCTGCACATCTAGCGAGATATCAGAACTGACCAACTTGAAGCGACATATATGACTTTGCACAATCCGTATGCACTTCGAACATATTGCAACGGTATCCGTGGATAGTTGAGATTTAGCATTCAATGTGACATGGAACCGACTTGAACCCACACATGATATCCAAACGTTATGACGGCAGCTCGCCTCTCCTGTTTGATCTGAAACCCAGATGAGCGTCCGGATATGATTTAGCCTGCTCAAGTTGAGAAGCGAATCTTTGCGTACCGTAAATTTTGAAACGACTGCCTGAATGTGATATGGCATACGGTCCGTATGTACAGCCGTGTCTACGATGTCCGATTCGCATGACCATGACCCCCAATCGCAGCGACAAGCAATATCACGCCGACCAATCCAGACGCGCCCAGGGCACGCATAACGCTACTCTGCGCTGCAGCCTCGTCCTGCGTCGGGCGACCGTCGGTCCGCCTCGCCTCGCTGCGCGGCATCGAGCCCGCGTCCTGCACCCCAGACCATTTCTGCGGCGAATAGTGATGCCGCGCATCGTTGGCTTGGGATGCAGGATCCGACCGGCGCCAGCCCGTCGCTCGCTGTACAGACGGGTTCGAAAACGGATCCGTCCGTGGGCTGGCACTGGAGGCGCGCGGATGCGTCCCGTTCGCGCTGAAGCTGGTCGTGCGTGCGTGTTCGTGGAGGTAGTCGAAACGCGACGTTCCCGCGTGGCGGTCATGTCCGCCCGCGGGTTCGCGCGCACGATTTCGGGGGTGGTTGGGCCAAAAGTGGTTATGGCCGGGTTGCTGGGATGGACGTGTGGTCGTCGCCTGGGGGTGCTGTCCTGGCATGTGGAACACATGAGAAGGGGCACCCAGGGAACGATCGTATTCACGCCTGGGGAAAGAGGGGGCGGCACGAAGGGTAGGTCCGCTGCAGTAGTAGCAGAAGCGAAAAACGTACCGTTTCCTATCGTCTCCTAGGACTGCGTACGCCTCGCTCACGGCGTGAAACTTTGACCGGGAAGCCTTGTCCTTGGCAACGTCCGGATGGTGCTTTTTGCTCAGCTGCGCTCGTTCGGTGGTATGAGTGCGCGATGACGAGGGTGTTTGACTGCGTCGACCATCTCACCTGATAATAGCTTGTCTAGCGTGAGGAATAGTGAACAGAAAACGTTAGGTGGCGCTGGAAAGTACCTTGATTTGAGCCCTGGTAGCAGTCCGCGGAACCGCGAGCGTGGCGTAATGGTCTACATGTTTCCTTTGGCAGTGCGGTGTCGACGAGAACCGTCGCACCCCAAGCAAAGGCAAAGAACACGCGGACTCGGAAAACATGAATATAGACGTGATGGAAGTTGTAGAGATAACATGCGTGGGAACGACATACTTGTCTTGGGAAGAGAGCAACTCGTCTCCGGTCTGACCCGCACACACACACCTCCGTCCTGTCCAAAGCTTTCCACCAGCGTGCACCTCCCTCTTTTTCCAAAACCCAACGAAACATGTTGCAATACGTCTTTTTCTGGAGGGGTCGGTTCAACACGCCCGTACGTCTCGCATCTTACAGTCTACCATGCCTTTTTTTTTCCACATTTCATCGTCCTACAGGTCATGAAGCCACTGGCACCGTTCATCGCTGCTTCCGGGATCACGTTTTACCTCGTTAACCAGTTGCAAGACCTTGCCGTCCGTTGTACGTGTTTTTTTTTTTGTTTCCCGCCCGCGAGTTGTTCATCCCACCACCAGCTGAGGCCTACGCCAAGGACCCAAAGAACCCATACGCCGCTCAGATCGCGAGGGAAGAGTCACACCACTAGCGTACTCGCCTGAGCTCGCTCGGACGATGTTTACTGAAGTACCATAGGTGAGCTCCTTTCCTCGTCTGTCTCGGCTTATCTCGCCGACCAAGTCCAGGAATAGAGACATTGCATTCCGTAGAACTACACCTGTCATCGTACTCGACATCTGAGTCCCTATTTCCTCAACCACCCGATCCTGTTGTAAGCCCTACCTCCAGTAGACCCGCGGTGAGTATGGCCCTCTATCAGTGAGCTCATTAAGTGGATTGCATCCAATTGGTATCAAATCCCTTCATCTACCCCACCATTTTCCTGCTTCTCCCTCTCTTTAGCGAGCCTTCCTTTACCTCTCGCTTTATCCACGGCCTCCCAATCCTTCTTTGCAGCAACCAATAATTCCCCACTCTCTTCGTAAACGTTACTAAACCTCCCCACCTCGAACGCAAATTTCAGATCCCCGCTCTCTTCGCACACGCGTCTGACACCCGCCAAAAACGCAGATACCACCGCGAGGTTATGTGCCACGAGGAACGTATGTGCAGACATTTCGTGCGTGTGAAGGAGATGGTGGACGTATGCGCGACTGTACGGTTTTCCGTACCTGGCCTTGGCTTCTCTGTTTGCGGCTGGGTATGACTGCGGATCGACAGTGCTATGCAAAATGTGCGCGGACGGCACGCGGGGCGAGCACGCGATACACGCGCAAACGTGTTCCCTTGTCGTTGCTTCGTCCGCACTTTCGCCGGCACCCACAAGCGAATCCGCAAGACGCCCAAACTGGCGTGCATACACGGGATCATACAGATTGTGCCCCACGCGTTGGCGCGATCGCGCATCCGCCCCCTCGAGCACGGGGAAGACAAAGTCGAGCGACACGCCAAGGTTGGCTGCATTTATCGCCCACCCGACGTCAAACAGATCAGCACCGATGTCCCGAACGAGACGGAGCATCTCGTGGGGCGACCTTATCCCCGTCACGAGTCGCGGTTTGGCCTCAGAGAGCGCCTCGAGCGACGCCTTGAACAGCAGCGTCAGGTTCTGCGGGTCGGTGCGCGACGCACGCATGGCCAAGACTTTCGGTGCCACCAGTCCAATCTCGTCCGCGAGGCTCGGGGTTGGGACCTCCATGATCGGCCCATTGCGTTGCAGCATGTGTGAATCTTCGAGGTCGAGGAAGCCATCAGGCAAGGTCTGGTGCTGAGACGAATTGGGGCTCGGGGGGACGCCGCGCAGGACAGCGAGGTCAAAGGCGTAGCCAGAGACGCCGTCGTCGAGGCACCGAAATGGCTTGATGGCCTCCGCTTCGGGTCCATGCAGTGTTTCTCGGAGCGCATAGGCAAACGCCTCTCGTGCGGGCAGTGACATGCCACCGGCCATGCGACAAAAGACATTAAGCGGATGCCGTGAAGGCTGTGGCATGTGCGGGCCGGATGACCCAGCAGCGTCGGTGGCAAGTGGCCGTAATATGTCCGCGAGCCACTCTGCACTCCGCTCGATGCTCTTAGTGATACGTTTTTGAGACAAGGGGGGTTGCGTGAACGGCGTGTCCGTGAGCGCAAATACAACATCGGGTCGCATCTGGTAAACGTATCGTCGCCAGTCGGACAAAGTCACCTAGGAGACGTCGAAACAGCCATCAACATCACCACCGTGGTCGCCCGGAAAAGGAACCAGACCTTTTTCACACCGCGGACGCAATTCGCACACACATACGCGTTCCCATTCGGCGGCATCTCCCGGGTATCCAACGGATTTCGAAGACACAGCGACGTGATCTGCCTGCCCTCGTCGAATCCCAAGAAGTGGTGCAACGGATGAGGTCCACGCTGCAACGTCGGAACCGGGGGCGCTTGCTCCAGACTTGCATCACAACCCACCCCCGGTCACACGACCCCCGCCCGTCAGGAATCAGGATGCACAGCATCAGGTGACGGTCAAAGCGCTCAAAACACTCACAACGACTCGAATGGGATGTTCAGCCACCGGATGGCGTCGGCGGTGTTGGTCTGGTCGCGCGAGAAGTGGGGGACGACCCCCCGCGAGGTGCCGACGAGGATGTTGGGGGTGTCGAGCATAATGCTTGTCGTGGCGTCGTGCGTGTGCTTGGTGTCGGCGTCAGGTTCGGTCCCTGGCCGGTTGCCAATCCCGTCATGGCGGGTGAGCGTGAGCCGACCAACTCTGGGCCCAAATTTCGGGACGGTGGGTGGGAGCGTGAAGGCGAGCGATGGGTATCCCATCGGCGTCGTCGTCAGGCCCTCGGTCTCGTGCATTGCTGGATGGGCACTCGTTGACTGCGCCATCTAGACGACTGTGAAATCACCGTGAGTATCTTACTGACAAAGTAAGAGAGAAGACCTCGCGGTGAGGCTGATCGATCTGATGGGATTTTAGCTCACTGACACGAGTCATCCGGCGGTCCCGCAAACTCCGTCGACCTCAATCTAAAACTCCGCGAGCGCTTCTGATGAGTGTCCACCACTTTGAAATGGACAACTCGCCGCAAAGACTGGGTCCGCATGATGTTATATCGACGTCGTATATGCGTTCGAAGACGACGACGTACCTCGCTCGGCGACAACGTTAGCGCCGTCGGGAAGAGCGCACTTTCGAACAGCGCCCGTCGGAGTTGCTTGTGTTTCATTATCGGAGTTACTGCGTTTGGTATCGTTCTTCTGTTCTCCCGAGTCCCAACGTTGCACAAAACCTACGCGCACGGCTTGAATTATTGGATGAATGGTGCCATGGGATTTCTTCATGTGACAACATGTACAACCTCGAGGCTCTTCTATCTACAAAAGCGCTCGCACCATACGGCGGACTGTAAAACTCGAAGAAGAAAAAGACGATGCTACACTGTAATAATGCTTGACTAAATGCTATGCCTATGCCGTGCCATGAAATCAGGGTCTCTAACGCGTGTGTGATGCAAAAAAAAACCAATAGAATGTGATCACTGACGCGTCGAGCGTGTGTGCTTAAACGGAAACCAGAAAAATGCACGTCTCTACCTCAAGCAAGGAAAAATAAAAT
>JBBPMP010000297.1:0-28174 GCA_038090395.1 Boletales sp. KT-2023a | reverse complement strand
CTCTCGTCATTAGATCATACGTGGACTTGGATATACAGGCCATAAATGCAGGGAAGTGCGTTCTACCTGCTACTGACAATTAGTATCATCTACCAATTTGTGGCTATCAGTCTGTCTTTTCAATACACCGCATGTTTTCTTCAAGACCCTTTCTATCCACTCATTGCGAAGAATGCCCATTGGCAACACATCCTCCCACCAATTATTTGACCAGACACACCCCCGCTAGAGTCCTGCACAGGTGTACCCCCGGGTGTCAGCGGTCATACCTGCACCCGCACCCGTGATGGGTCCATACCCATGCCTGCAGGTACAGGTAGGTGCGCAGGTCAATGGGTTCAGCACCCATACCCATACCCATGTTGGGTATACCCACGGGTTGCGACCTGTAACAGGTGGCAGCAGGTGGTGGGCACTCAGAGTAAACGGGTGGGTGAGCGGGACGAGATGAGACGAGGCGGCGAGGATGACAACAATGCGATGACCACAATATCGTGGTTGTCACGTCACTGTCATCGTCGTGCGCTCAGAGCGAACGGGTGGGTGAGCGGGGAGAGGCAAGATGAGGTGGCGACGATGACAACAACGCGACGACCGTGATCATTGTCATCGTCGTGTGAGATGGAGGGAGGTGCCAGGGAAGGCAGCAGGCGGCAGACACGGTGAGAGCGGTCGGGGAACATCTCAGATGTACAGAACTGTTATGGAGACTTACATGGATATAGGCATGGGTAGGGACCCCATGGGTCGTGGGTTGATGGGTCAGCCTGTGGCAACCCACACCCGCACCCGTGCACACCCATACCTGTGACCCATCACGGGTGCTGACTACCCTTGCAGTTCTCTAATCCCTGCTTTCACCCTTTTATCACGAACCCCCTGCATGGTGACATCATTCATGCCATTCTCGTGCAAGTAAAAGCAGCCACTCACATCTTTTCATGAACCACGATCACCCGTTCATTACTTGCTAACACGGTCAATGACAGCATGTGCAAACTGATCCACCTGAACACATAGTCAACCATGAACACCATTGCCTCGGTGCCATAGCCACAGTTCCAAAACCAAGGCATGCGACAGATGCCAAACGTCCCATCATGATGTCGCTGTTTGGGTACGTGGACAACAAGTTGACCGACGAACTTGCCCATGTCATGGCGCCGGATGACAGCGCTGAACATGGCACTGTCCATCTGTGCATGGAGGAACTTTTTGAACTGCAGGCTGTGGGGAGTGAGTGCACCTGTCATTGTGAGGGATGGACGCGGGGATCATTCCAGAGTGTCGTCAGGTCATTGAGATCGGCCTCGGTGTATGGGCAAAGCAGAAGATGGGCAGTGGCAAACATGTGCTGGTTCGGGGTATGCATTCAAAATGTATTTTCTGCCTGTGACGTTTTATATGGAACTCCAGATCCAACCAAATGGCTGCGGCCGCTGACATTGTGGCATGTTTTGTCATATAGGAATGCCACAGTTGTTGATGGCACTTAGGTCTGAAGGATAACAGACCAGAGCAAGACATGTTTGCATGCTACAGACTCGGATGGTATGTACATCAGTGATATCATGCAGAACATAAATCAAGGTCATATACAATACCACATGTGATCATCCATAGCACACTTTGTGTGCCAAACTCTTCCGTGGACATATTAGTCTCTCAACCCATTGGACGTCGGTGCTTGCTTTCTGACCCTGCGGCATGCCTACGATGTTGTTTCAAGCTCCAGACAGCAGCAGAAATGGCCAGACACACCTGATCAGCGAATCCCGAGACCCCCGAAATTCCGAAATTTCAAAACATCAAATCTGCTCTTCAGTCCTTGATGGATGGATGCGCCTGGCTCGTCCGAGTCGAATGGTATCGTTTCCGACGAATCCCGACAAGGTGTCGGGGAGTTAGAGAGCGCCAAAGGTGAGGCAGGTTTTTTGACATAATTTCTCACGGGGTGACAAGTCACGTGAAAAAGACAGTAAAGACTGTGCCAAGTGAGTGAAGAAAAAACGCGCGCGCACTCACCGTCCAGCAGATTGTTGTAAATCACATTGACATTGGCCAACAGCTCGGTGAATAATAGCTGTGCGAGATCTGACACGCCCATGTACTTACCAAGAAAGCGAAACGGACCCATTGGTTTATGGACATCCGGTCTGTAAAAGTGTTCGGCCCCGGCCCAGTGACAACGTCGCTACTGTGGCCATCGGGCATCACCGGAGTTTTGTGATTGGCACGTGCAGTCTCTGCTCTTCCGCAATGATCAGCTGGGGCCATTCTTCTGATATTTGGCAAAATGAGCCTGTGGAATGTCAATGGACAAGGTTTGCCAGATCCAATCTTTCTTTTTTTCTGACTTAATTTTTCGACTCAGATACTTTATGCACACTTGTACCTGTTGTCATCCTCTAATTCATCCGAGCACTTTTATCGACCACAGCAACTCCATGCTACCCGGAATCGCTCCAGATATGCTTCTCTGCAACTGATGATCCTTCCTTTTCACTATCAACTCAACATAAACTTGAAATTCGAGACCGATTGCCGCCGAGGAAATCGATGAACAACCACAGGATCCTCCGACTGAAAAAGAACGCAGTGAGGACACCCGTCAGTTCCAGATCTCTTTGCACGCGTGGTCGAACGTGAGACTCACCACGTTGAATCGGAGTTCCGCTATCTCAATTTCTATCCCCCTCTGCTCGCATCTCGTTCTGATCGCCGCAAATGCACCTAGCCTCTCTGAATTATCGTCGCACGTGATGAGGCGTAGTTTAGGTAGGACGTCGACGGCATCGACGATAGGCTGCAGCATGTTGTTGAACATGGGTGTGGGGTTCCGAAAGGATAGATGCTCGATGGTGCGAGGGAGATATGGTGCGAGAGCACCTTCAAAGGCGATGGAATGGATGACAAGCTCTTCGAGGCGCGTGCATCGGCGAAGGAACGTCGCAAAGTAGTCTGCCCCGTAAGTGGACAAGCGAAGTGAACGGAGATTTGAAGCGTGGGCGCTCAGGACATCTCTCCCAGCAAAATCAGGTATTATGCCGAGATCCAGGATACAGAGAGAGGATATCGAAGAAGCAAGGAGCCAGGAAAGATCCGCTGGCGGGGGATGCGAATGCGAGAGCCCGAGCTCGTACAACGAGACACGTGTAGGGGGCCCGAGATGGTTGCTTTGCTGCTGGCTCGAGGCCGGCAACTCTCTATAAGGCCACGAAGAGGGTGGGGGCTCCTTGTTTATCTTCAAGAACCGAACGCGTGGCCAGATGTCGAGCAACTGGGCCAACATCGGCGATCCCGGGCCGCAATAAGGCAATTTGAGAGATCGTATGCCCTGTCCTGCGTCTTTTAGTTTGGCGAGCGTGGCATCCTCGAATTCGCGTAGACTGAACGTGGTCAACGAGAGATCGTACAGCGCAGGACAGAACTGCAGCAGTTCTGCAAAGTCATCTGGCTTGCACACGTCCCGTTCGTGAAGGAGTAGTCCGACTGATATGGACATGGATCTGATGGCGGGACCGACGGGATGCCCGCGGAGGGCAGATGATCTGAGTGCCGGATAAAACGATGTCGTGGCATCTGATCGCAGGGCTGGGGTCTTGCGAAAGAGCAACGATTGAGCTGGTCCGGCCCACGACGTACATACGAGCGAGCAGTTGACGAGCGTCTCGTAATCGGGTTGTCCACGATGTGAATAGTAGATACGTTCGAGAATAACCAAGACAAGTTCCGATGGAAGATTTGGCATATTGAAGTGGATCAGCGTTATCCGATGTGCCTGCGATGAAGTGTTGCTGTTGAGGCTGGGCTTAAAACACAGAAGCGTTGTTATAATCCCTTATATATGATGCATTTTTGAAATTGATTATACATTAGTTGCAAACCCTGCATGGGATTTCCATGTCTCTTCTTCTGTGATGAGATGCCACTAAGTCGCACATGGTTCTCGCAGTAGAATTTCTAAGTTCTGGCGCTCTAAAACTCGTTTAATACTACAGAAGGGTAACAGGCTGCTGCAGCTGTAGCCTGTCGCAGTAATCTCCGATCTGTGCGTTATAATTCTCAGGATGACTTCGCATCATAACCCAGGAGAAGTGTGCTACTCCCTTCTCGCCACACTAGGGGGAGAGGCTAATCGACCAATAACATACAAGTGGGATCTCATGGTTCGTTATCGGCCGATGTTGACTCAACTTGGCTGCACTCATCGTATCCGGCGATATTTGTGGACGACAGGGAATTCGAAAACTGCCTTGATCCCTTGTGGTGCTTGTCTCTTTGATCTTCCGACTCAGGGACTCCCATTTGGTCGTCTCGGACCTATCCCATCGCTGTTGCGATATCGTTTGACTGGCGTCCTCACGATCCATGCTGCAAATTTCCTCACAGCAAAATCACCTTCATATGGACGCACGGCCCACTAAATCATCACAGATACCCAGCGATGTAGCACCTTAGCTGGCGGGTTCTGCATATTGATTAATAGTTCTTTTATTCCCCAACTTTCAGACGCGACAGATTTGGATCAAGTAAATCGTTTGGGGATATTGCCTAGACAAGAGACCATCACTCCTTCATCTAGCCTACCATCGAAAACAAAACGATTGTTACAAGCGAGCACAACGAACTAAGAATCAACCCAACTTGGTTTACAAGTATCTTGATGAGAAAAAAATCGTTGGATCCACTCATTCAAGCCTAGGCTTCTTCGCAACGCGGACGGGCGTCTCGTCCTGAGACGGGGTTTCCATTTCTCCGCACGTATCATCGAGAATTTTAATGACCTCGCTCCGAACTCCCTCGGGGTACGACACTCCTGCAAGCTGAAGCAAAGCGTCCCAATCAGATCCAGGCGCAGTGAGATGATCAAGAGCACCATGTCGCGCCAGCAATCGGATGATCTCTGGAGTGCACCTTCGGCGTATTGCGATCTGCATGATCCCCAGGGGGACTGGAACATCGCACCGTGACGAGAGCAAGCGTTCCACGACGGATGCGTGTCCCCGTTCGATGGCAGTCTCCAGAACGATTTTCCCTGCCAAATTGCATGAGGCGGGACGACACCCAGCCTCGATAAAGGTGTCCACCAGTTCCCAACTCTCCTTTTCAAAGTAGTGCTTTGCGATCGCAAGATGGAGCACGGTATCCCCATCGGACGTTGTGGCATGCACGTCGGCACCCTTGAGCACGAGAGATCGGATGATTCGAGGATTGAAGCGTTTTTGTAGTGCGACCAGCAGGACGTTTGGAGGGAGTGGGAAATCGTACTCAAGTAAAAGTTCGACCACGGACGTGTACCTGGACTCCATGGCAGTTTCCAGAACCGTCTGTCCTGCCGAATTGCAAGCGGTGGTGGGATGGAAGCCAGCCTTAATGAAAAATTTCATCCACTCCCAACAGATCCGATCAGACCGAGATTCGACAATGGCAAGATGAAATATGGTATTCCCATCGAATGTGGTGGAATTTAGATCAATGCCACCGGAAAGCAGGAAGCAGACCATCAGTGGACAGTTTTGCTGCAATATCATGGGCAGAACGTCGGGAGGAAGTGGGACGCCGGACAAGAGTAAGAACTTCATCACGGAAGGATACCCACGCTTGATGACGGCCTCCAGGACGGTTTCTCCCTCGAGATTACAAGAAAGGGGATCGCAGCCAGCCTCGACAAAATGGTTGAACACGTCTAAACACGACGATTCGGCATATTCTCCAACGGCGATGTGGAACAAGGTATCCCCGTTTGAGATGTAATCCACATCGGCACCCCTGAGAATTAGTGATCGGATGACGTTTGGAGGTACGCATTTCCGCAGCGCGATCGGTAGAATGTTTTTGGGTAGTTGAATCTCGTACAATAGTAAAAGTTCCATCACTTCAAAATACTCGCGTTGCATCGCGTCTGCCAAGATTGTCTTTCCCTGACAACTGCAATGCGAAGGATTGCAGCCGGTTGCGATGAAAGAGTTGAACAGGTGCAAACACGTAGTTTCGTCATACCGGGCGATGGCGAGATGAAGTACCGTTTGACCGTCAGAAGTGGTGCAAAGCACATTGGCACCCCTAAAAACCAGGGACAGGATGGTTTCGGAAGTGAATGTTCGCTGTAACACGAACAATAGAATATCTGGAGGGAGTGGAAGGTCGAAAGACTCGGAAAGTAGATATCCCACCGACGAGGTGCAGTCGTATCGCATCGCGGTCTCGAGGACGGTCACTCCATCGAGATTGCACGCAGCGGGATTGCAGCCAGCTTCTACGAAACGCTTGATGAAGCGCCAACACCCTAAATCGGTCTCCACACTAGTAGCAGCACGATGAGATAGTATGGTGAGATGAAGTAAGTTGTTTCCATGAGAGGTGGTGCAATGCACATCGGCACCCTTGGAAATGAGAAATTCGACCATCTGAAAAGGCAAGCGCCGCCGTACCGCGAAAATAAGGATGTCGGAGGTGAGAATGAGGGGGACATTACACGACAGAAGGAATTCGATCAACAGATAGCGATTGCGTGCGACCGCAACTTCAAGGACCGTTTCACCATTAGCATTGCGAATCATCGGATCGCAGCCGGCTCCAATGAAATACTTAAGGATCTCCAAACGTTCGGAATCCGAGTATGTTTCATCTATGTGATGTTCTTCCACCCTGTTTCCAGAGACAGTGTGGTGAAGTATAGTGTCCCGAGTAAACCGCGAAATAGAATGTGCATTGGCACCGTTGGAAATCAACCATCGAATGGACCGCAGCTTGCAACCTTGGTTCAACGCGAGGTGTAGGATATCGGAAGGGAGCGCAGTGCTGCACGAGAATAGTTCCACAACAGATAAGTATCCACGTTTCAGTGCAATTATCAATGGCGTCTCGTTCCGTCTATTACGTATGTGGGGGCTACAACCGGCATCGACGAGCATTTTCGATAGCTCCAGGCTGCGTGGTTCCCAGGGGCAGTCTGCAGCGAGATGAAGTGCAGTATCTCCGTCTTGGTTGGAGACGCAACGCACATCAACCCCCTTATTGAGGAAGAAACGTACCACGGAGACTGTTTCGGGTGTGTTTCCGTACGATGCAGAAAAAAGAAATCGTGAAGGGGTTGGTTGATCTTTGGGGAGTAGATACTCGAGCATCGACGTATGCGCTGCATGCACAGATCTTTCGATCAGCCCCGTCATAAACGGTTCATCTGCAGACAGGTCCACGCCAATGCGATGCAGAATTTGTGCCAGGCAAACGTAATCTTCGCCCGCCTTCTTGACATCGCCTCCACTCGGCCTCGCGCTATTGAACACGCCTCGATACAGCACTTCATCCCCGATGTCGCGCGCACACTCCGCGAACTTGTCCGTTTGCATTAGCTTGACAAGAATCGGAGTGCTACACCATGGCATGCAGACAGCAGTGATGAGAACCTCCGACGTTACCACACATCCTCTCTGCAAGAGCTCGCTGACGAGCACATCATCGCCAAGATTAATAGCGACCTCCAGAGGCAAGGCGCGATGAGAATCATCAATCGCTAAACCAGACATATTTGCGTCTGCACAGCATTCCAAGAGGACCATTGCGTGTTCAGTCTTGCGGAGGTCTGCAGCATACACGAGTGGGTTCGTCCCAACCCTCGGCTTCATAGGAAAAAGATCGCAGAGGAACGATTGAAGGAGCCCCGGAGAAGCGTAAGCGATTAGGATATAAACCACAAAGTCGTGTCTCAATGTTGGCCAGGAAGGATAAGGCCACCGAAGAACCTCGCCCCGTAACCCCCAGAGATACTCCTAATGCGATGGATGAAGGTGAACATCTTCGCCAAGAGATTTCAGGGCTTCCAGAACGCCTGTCGAACTCGGGTGGATGTAGGCAAGGTGATCAAAACCAAAAGAAAGAATGTAGCTTAACATCGGAGAGGATCGTAATGGCGCAACCCTGGCACGCGAAAGTTCTTGTTTCAAGAAGGCAGAGAGATATTGCAAGCACATTTCGTTGACCACGGCATGAGCCTCATGGGGTATGACGCGAAACATCTGCAGTGCCGTCCTTCCGGTAAGATATTCCTGTGGGACAGAGTTTACAGACATTGTAAACATAGAAAATTCTGAAACGCACCCTCACAGTGAAATGAGATAACATGACGATATCCGTCTCCTTTTGGTGAGATACGAGACTTGACAGCGCATGCAACAGTGCATCACCTAGGCTTTGCATCTCATGTTTACTTTGTTGTGCATTCATCAAGAACGCATCAACAAGCTGAGCCAGGCACAATGGTTCCATTGCGACCACAAGCCAAGCCAGCGTACGGCGTGCTAGCATTCCTTCCGAGTGCCGCTCATCAATAGCTCCAAGAATCCTCTCGTATACTGCTTCCAACCCAGTAGGGAGGTTGTCCATTGCTTCCCTTAGCTCTTCCTTGCTTGCACATCGCTTGAGGGTGTCGATTTGACATTGCACCCATCGAAACCTGGAAGGCGGGACCAAATGTACATTCCAACCAACCAGCTGACAGATTGAAAAAAAAGAAATCATACCTTCCTTCTGCTTTACTGTTCAATTCCTGACGGATTTCAGTCTTTGTTTCTAGATCAGCAAATTTCAAGTGCTCGTGCGTGTCGAGCTCGCGTCTGATGTGTAGCTCTATATCATCCGCCATCAGGTCTGCGACATCCTCGAGGGACAACGATGGAAGCTCCCTGAAACGATCGGTGATGATCTGACATGAACGGCTCGTCACTAGCAGCCGCACATCACCCTGGTTAAGTGCGACAAGAGCACGCAGAAGCGCTTCGACATCCGCACACTCGTCCAGCGCGTCGATCACTACAATGGGGTAATAAGCAAAACAAGTTGCGGCATGCGATACCAGATCACAGAGCTGATCGAGGTCATCGAGCAATAGAGCACCACTGCCTTTCTTCTCTATCATCTTGCTTAGAAGATCCTTTGGATGGACTTCGAGAGAGAGGATGTAACTGAGCAGCTGCGAGAGAAGGGAACGCATTGCTTCCGTGGGGCTCGTCGAGCGCTTGCTTCGAAAATCGAAGTAGAAATACACTACCACCTCTTCATTCCTCAGCGTAGTTTTGAGGTGCTCAATCATGGATGCGCTGCGGGAGTTGAAACAGGTACATGCATGAATGGCGACTCAACTCACATCAATACCGACTTTCCACAACCAGCTAAGGATTATAAACCAATGTGGCTCACAAATGGCGGGTTCCGTACCTTTTCCGTACACCCACAAAAATTTATTCACACCGAGCCTCCACGCATTGTATGCATCCGTATTAGGCAACCACTTGCATGTACCTTCTTGACGTAGTTTGTGTACATCATCGTGCTTTACTAAGCAGTCCAACGGTGCAAGCCATCGTCGGACCTCCTCCAACTTTTGTTCTGCGAGCAAGGTGCTGTCAGTAAGCACAGGTACGAAGTACAAGCATTACACGTACTGGCCCGGGACGTGTCTGGCAAAGTCTGACTCTCGTCGTTCTTGCATTCTATTTCTGTGTCATACTCTGTTGCTGTGTGGTATTCCGTTTCTATATCGCGTTCCAGTGATGTACTGCGACGAACATGCTCAGAGAGCAAGTTTTCGTTGAGATATCATGGGACACACGTGATGCTCGCCTGGGGTATAGGATCATGACTTGTATCCCCAACGACCTGGAGAGTTCCAACATGAGGTGGTTCTGATGGCCAGGGAAGGTGTTCTTCCGGATTCCTGAGTAGCAAGGTGAAACACATTTCCGAACCACGTTGAGAACCTACCAAAGATCCGGAGTGAGAAAGAAACGAAAAAGTTTCCTGTGCTTATCAAAGAAGACCATGGCTGCAGTGAGTTTGTCTTCAGGCGGTCTGAACAGTCGCCTGAGAGCCCAACGAGGTTGAGCTTGGCCGACGGGCTTCAGCGTCTCGTCCATTTCTTTCAACTTTCCCAAGCATAATTGCAGCTCCCCGGTCATGAGCCAATCCGTTATTCGGTCGTCCAGAGAATAATTCGTAAGGGACGCTTTGGTAAATGTTTCGAGAATGGTGTCAGCAGATATGCGGATCGTTTCCAGCTGACGACGCAGTTTTTCGGAAGTGTTGAAGTTTTGCTCGTTGGCATGTTCCAAAGCCGAGTTGCGGATTTCATGTGAGACGGTCACAATTTCCCTGAGAAGTCGCTTGTAACGACTTTCTAAATCCACAGGCATTTGGAGCCTGTAGGTCCAGCCAAAGGATGGTGGTAAGACTACAACAAGTAACGCTCGGTGACGTAATGGACTAGACAACTGTTCGTCAGTATACTTACAAGACAACACTATGTTCAAGTCATTGTCGCTGTCTTTCAAGCGCTGCTATACCACAACACGACATCGAGTCTCTCTCCGCAACCCCAGCACAGCGGCACAGGTGGCGGAGGCGTTCGTTCCACCAGGTACGAAAGACAAGGTTATCATCGAAGCATTCCCAGGTGTGTCGGATTTTTCAGGCCTACCAGTTCGCGCGACTGAACATAATTCATGTAGGGTCTGGAACGCTGACGCGTGCATTGTTGGAGCTGCCGAAGGAACGGATACGCAGGTTAATTGTCCTCGAAAACGATGAACATTTCGTCGATGACCTCAAGGTATGCCTATGTTTTACCATTTGTGCAGTAGAGTGAACGTTATCAGCCTCTTCAAACGCTCGATCCCCGTGTACTGGTCCTTCCGTGGGATGGATATGTGTGGAGTACGTATCACAACTTGGAAGCTGAGGGTCACCTCTCGGACATTGAACCTTCTGTTTGGCAAGAACGTACGTTTTCCCAGTCTTTCAGAAAAGTTCATCAGCTTAATGGACACGTCACATTCAGCCGATCCTTCCCTTCGTTTCATTGCGCACCTCCCGACTTCCATCTATGGCGAGCAACTCATTGCCCAGTTCCTCCGTCTAATACCCGATCAGGGATGGCTTTTCCGCTACGGTAGGATACCTATGAGCTACATAATGCATGATTTTGTGTGGGAGGTATGCCTCTCCGACTTTCCGTTGATTGTCCTCATGAGCTTTCATAGCGAATAACAGCAAAACATATGAGCGTCGCCAATAAGCGGAGAAATCGTTGCAAGTTGTCTGTGATCGCCGAAGCTACTACTTCGTATCGAGAAGCCGTACCTTCTAGCATCCTGCAGCCATACGACGAACACTTTTGGCCACCAAGTTTTGCCGCCGCGCAAGGACGTTCAAAGAAGAGTCGACAAAACGGAAATATGGTGGCTATCACGATGGATCCGCTGTCAGACCAGGTTCTTGTCCTCAGATTTTCATTTGCCGGACGACTTACTTATCTTGACAGATCATCGAAAAGGGGCTTATTGACAAGTGGGACTTCTGCTTGCGCAAACTCTTTGTCCTCAAATCGGTACCACTCAAGCGCGCCATTTCGTATGTCAGGGCAGCTTGTGTAGTGTTTACAACACTCATCCATCGGTAGTCATCTCGCCCCGGGTGCGTCAACCTTGTTGGATATGCTTGCAGATGGATCCGCTTCCGGCCATCATTCAGTGGACACTTCCAAAGCCGTTCGTGATATGGATGTACATGATTGGGACCGCTTAGTTCGGGTTTTTCATTCATGGCCATTCGCACCTGACGTAAGTCCACGCGAACACTTCACCCACTTGCATACCAACACCGACTCCTTAGGATCTACTCGTAACCGATTCTTTCTCTCGTGATGAAAGAATTTAATTAGCCACCATAACCACCTCTTTAACCAGGAGGTTCTTTGCCAACCAGCGTGAGTAACGAACGAATACTACTCTTCCTCACCTTTTCTCAAAATAGGTTTTTAGTTACCTTCGCTAGAACGTGAGCCCTGTGCTGATCCCTGCATTTAGTTTTTGGCATCTAACCTTCTGCTACGGAAAGTTTGCATGGTTTACCAATCTAGTCTTTTCACATACCCCCGCCGCGCCGCGTTCACGTGGAAATGTTGGCGGAAACAGCCACCCTTGCCCGCTCGGTCGTGATGGATGGATGCTTCATCAGATAGCATCACGTCCACATGGTGAGATCACAAAAGCCCCGATTGGATGCGTGTAATGGACCGATGTGGAAGTGAATGACTGTGGGTGTGTCGAGATGGATGGTGTTGGTGGATGTTACCAGATGACGACTATCGCTACACCACTTCGGGGGTATCCTTTGGCACGACGCTGCCTTCGCAATTGGAGCATCGTGATTGTTGAACGACACAATCATGAAGAGGATTCCGTACTGCAACTTTGCAGGCGACTATCTGGGAAGAATTCATGAGCTCGTCCAATTTTGCAACTCCAGATCATACTTGTGGGGATGTAAACAAGGCTTCAGTGATCGACCGCCGCATAGGTTCTATTATTGGGTCGCACCCTCTGGCCTGATCTACCTGCCAGTCCATGCACGGTGGTTCCCAACGTTTAAGCCACCACACCACCATCGATCCATGACCTTTGGCTCTTGATGGCATGCCACCGACCACAACGCATGGCAGGTACACTCCCGTAGCACACTCCTGGAACGTCGTGGCCTGTTTAATATGCAAGCGAGGTACCACATCGAAATTCAAAAAAAAAAAACTGCAGCTTGTCAATCCAAACGCTGAGCCACGCCCAGATGACAGAGCTGTCGACGAAAGATTTGCAGTCTCCTTTCGAAGTTCGAACCTATGCTAGATTTCCTTTTCGAGCAGATCAAGTTCGAACGTCGTACTGATGACAAGGAGAACGACTAGGCCTTGAGCGTCGAACGTTTTATGTAACACGCAGATGCCATGTATCCATGATCCCCGATGTCGACGGAGACCCGGTATGGTGTATATATATGGCATAGTTTCACATGACGTATTGAGCGAGCGAAACATTAAAAATTCGAAGAAACTATGTAGCACAATACATATTACAGTAGATCGTACACGCGCAAAATACACTAACACCCTACTTGCAACGCTTCCCTGCCCACAGCGACGACGCTCACAATCATACCCCCTTTTACGCATTCGCCGTCGCTCTCTATATGCTGCTGTCGACTGCAAGCGCCCGAGCTGTCGTCATCGCTGCCCTGTTTTTCAGAGAGAACGTGACCTGCAACACCGCCATCGATGCCACGGGGATGGTCGTGGGCATGCGCGAAAGTGGCATGGCCAGCATCGCCCCCGTCGTCCCGTGCATCCCCGTCCATCATTATCTCCTCTATACCCACATCGCCACAGCCCTCCCCCACGGCAAACGGAAGCCCCCCCGTCCATACGTCATCTCGTGCGCTGTTGAGCATCTCCGTCTCCAGGTCCCCATCGAGGTCGTACGCAGACACCCGAAAGTCGTTGAGCGCTTCCTCGGTGATGTGCGAGTGCGAAAACGAGGTCGAGACGGAGAGCGAGGTGACGCGACGGGACTGGGAGGGACGCGACACGATCGAGGTGAGGGTGGCCGCGCGGGGCGGGACGGACGGACTCGATGGAGGGACGGTGGGGCTTGGCGGAGCGACGAGCAGCGTGGGGACCTCGGTGGTGGGGATGGGAGGGTCTGCGTGGCGGGCGTGATGCCACGTCCTCCAGATCTTCCAGAACTCGCTCATGCTGCGTTCGCTCCGGGGACAGGGCGGACGAGCGATGGGCGATTGGGGGTTCGAATTCGAACAGGCGGCGGTTGGGGTAGCTTTGGCGGCGGCGGCGGCATGTGAGCGACTCACGAGAAAGAAGCCGGCCAGGATCACGAATAGACAGACTGGGGAAACGTGAAGCGTTAGCCAGAAGAGTTGGGGGATAATGATAAAAAACGGCTCATATAGAGCGTGGTCAAGAGAATCACAAAGGAAACGCGGTAACGTGTTACTCTTCTGAGAGCGTACGTCGATGGCGGTGGCAAGGCAGCCCAAGCCACAAGGATCGTGCCATTTGAAGACGCGAATGATGTATCATCGAACAAACCACCAGGTGGTGAGGAAATGAACACGACCAACCTACGCCAACGACGATGAAGATGATGGTATTCTCTTGTACACCTTCGCTGCTGCCGCCGCCTGCGGATCTGGCGTGTAGCGTAGATTGGTGGATGTGCATCGTTTCAAGTTCACTGTTAAGGAACGATGTAGACAGTTGGTCGTGTTCGAGGTTCAGCGGACGGACGAGAGCAGGGGGCATGATGACCACTGGGAGGAGCCGAGTTATGGACGAGGTCAAGTTAAATACTCGACGAGATTTCGAGAAGAGTGGCGACACTTGGGCTTGATCAGTCATTAAAGGGCCACACGACTTTGCATTGCCCCCCTCCGTTGCCAAACCAAGGACCAATGGAAATATTTACTTGACCATCCCGACATACCCCGAGTGTCTCCGAGCCCGAGTCGAGGGGAGAATCATTCTGGTAGACTTGCTGATGCGTGGCGGTGGAATGGGGCAGCCTCGAGGAGACCATAAGGCACAGTGCTTACACAAGTTTTGCGTGGGTACAACGCTGTTTTGGCGGACGAATCAGAGCCAGGGAAATTGACCGGGGGGGTGGTACGATTTGCCGAGCTCGCCAAAAATGCAACCACTGGGGCGGGCCAGCGAACGGACTCTTAGGCGGGAGCCGTTCGGCTTGCTGACCATTTTTTTTACTGCAGGAGTGGGGGTGAGAGTGCCACCATTCCTGGGTTTTTGCAAATGCGGTATCCAAAGCTTCAATGACCCTCACCTTGGAAATGGAGTAGAAAGCTCAGGTTCGTGCTGAACATAATCAGGGAGGGTTGAAGGAGCCACGATTCGGGCGTATCGGAGAAAGATATAAAAAAGCGTACAAGTTTGATTGGATAGCGTTCCGTCAACAGCTTGATCCTGTGGCTCAGGAGTCAGCGTCCCTGGCCCTGGCCGAATCCGTACGCGTGTTTAGCGACAAAAGGCCGAACCATACGCTGCGGATTGGATGCTGTGGTAACAGGGTGTCCACGGGATATGTACTAGTACGACCCAAAATACTGAACGTCGAGCTATCCGCCAAATTACCTCGCTCGGGTCTTTGCTCCGTAGACCAATACAGTAGTGGGTCATATTCTATTACGTAAGATAGGCACTGCTAACTTCCTACTGCCAACTCCACGTTGGCAGGATTCTGATTTGAAAGGTATACCGGGACGGAAATGAGCACACTGCTCTTGCTGTGTCTTGGGCTTTGTCTGGTGGCTGCACTCGCACTGTCTTACACGACCTACACCGAAGCTTTGTGGTCAAAGTCGCGCCGTGCTCGTCAAGCCATTCTCCAGGAACTGGGAGCCAACGTAGCGGACGTCACCAGGCTCAGGTTTGTGGGGTTCTTCCATCCGTACTGGTGAGTCCACCGGTGATGTGCCGTACTGGCCACGGCTCATGAATGTATTGGCCAGCAATGCAGGGGGTGGAGGCGAGAGGGTCTTGTGGACTGCCGTTACCCACATACAACGCGAACACAAGGATATAATATGCGTCGTCTACTCTGGCGACGTTGACGCTTCGAAGCAAGAAATCATTGAAAAAGTAAAGGTGAGAGAGGTCGCTCGGTTCCACCCAGACCATCCGTATAACAGCAAGCATCACCCTAGGTTCGCTTTGCGATCCATCTTAATCCTTCTGCCCTTCATTTCGTATTCCTGAGATCAAGACGTTTTGTCGAGGACACACGATGGCCGAGGTTTACTATCCTGGGCCAGAGCCTCGGTTCTATGTATCTTGTGTGGGAAGCCATGTCCAAGTTCATTCCCGACCTGTACATCGGTACGTCTAGCTCCTCGGACCCTTGCAGAGTCACTTTACATCAACAAATGTGATGCAGACACCATGGGTTACGCCTTAACTTTCCCAGCTGTCGCCTGGCTCACGAGGGCGTCCGTTCCCATCGGAGCATACGTCCATTACCCAACCATATCCACCGACATGCTCGCACGTGTTCAAGGTGAATCATGGAAGATACGAGCCAAGCGAATGTACGTATGTCCTCCCAAGATCTGTCCACATTTTTCTCACTGGGCGAGATAGATACTATCGTCTGACCATGTATTATTATGCCCTTTCGCTCTCGCATGCGCAGTTCTTGATGGTCAACTCGTCGTGGACGCGGGACCACATCGCATCGATTCTTTCGCACGAAAACTTTGGTTCGGCAATTCGGTGGGCCCATTTGGTAACGCCGCTGGTGCTCGTCAAGCTCTTGCTTTCCGAGTCGGTCGTTCGACGGATTATCTCCGTTACTAACGGACCCGGCTCATCGATCGACGGCAAGACAAACAAGCTCGAACCTGTGATCGTCTATCCCCCTTGCGATACGCGCGAGATGGCCCAGTTTCCGTTGCAAGGCAGGGAACGCATCATCCTCAGCGTGGCACAGTTCCGGTATGATGGTGGCGTCACGACGAGCACTCAATCGCTGACATGTGCTAGGCCAGAGAAGAATCTTCCAGCACAGCTTCACGCGTTTGCACAACTGCTGATGGATCACCCAACGTACAGGACGCGTGGCGAGGACGTCGTCCGATTGGTGCTGTTGGGCGGGGCACGGCATCAGGACGATTTGGACAGGGTGGAATCGTTGCGCGCCTTGGCCAAGGAGTTGAACATCCAGGTCTGTTCATCGACCATGAACGTGACTTTTTTTTCGTATTGATTGATGGTCGCGTCAGGACCAAGTCTCTTTTGTCGTGAACGCGCCTTACTCTGACATGCTAGGTTGGCTCTCTCGTGCCAGCATCGGTCTGAGCACGATGGTCGACGAACACTTTGGGATCAACGTCGTCGAGTTCATGGTAAGCAGTGTCTTTGCATCGCGATCGGAGTCCGTGGCTCACTGCGTGTGCTGCGGGGAAGGCAGCTGGCCTCGTGCCGCTCACCCATGCGTCTGGGGGGCCGCTAAACGACATCGTCGTACCATACGAGACACAGCCGACGGGCTTCCATGCGCAGACACCCGGGGAATTCGCGAAGGCGATGCATGAGGTAGGAGCTTCTGCGGTTGCCACGCCGGGGACTCCCTTGGTCCCCCCTCGTGGCATGTACATGACTGACACTGCCCCCGTTTGACTCGTAGATTCTGACGATGGATGGCGAAGTCGAATGGGGGTATCGGGAGAGAGCGAGACGGTGGGCTGTGCGGCGGTTTTCAGAGGAGGAGTTTGTTAAGGGGTGGGAGGGGTGCGGGTGGAGGGAGTGTGTTGGCGCGTAAGCGTTTCGTTTATATGTGGTACATTTGTGCCCCTTGGAGGGGCACGGATGTAAGTGCGATCGTGCCGCCGTATCGATGTTTTGCCAGCATCGGTGGGTGAGAGCCTTGATTGAACGGGGCAATGATGATGGGGATTCAGTGTCGTCTTATGGACGAATTGACAGAATTGTTCCTCCTGGTTATATACGTACGGGTATAGATTCGCGAATGCATCGCGCGTAGCAACTCTAGGGCTCTTACAGATGTGACCTGTCCGAGTCTATTTGATGTCTTCCCCCTCTATTACCGTTTCGCCGTCTTCGGAGAATTTGACGCTCTTCTGTGCGAGGGTCAGTAAGGCCATGGTGAAGGGGTATCACGGAATATCGCACCGAGTCCGAAGATGATTTACCCACGTATTTGGTATGCGCTAATCCATCAAATCAACATCAGGCCAGCGACAATGGGAAACGAAACCTCCAGCACGAATGTTACACGTACTTCCGTATGCGACGAGGTCCCCCTTTTCGTCCGTAAAATCAACGCGGGTATATGCCAAATTTTTGCCTGCCGATTTCGTGAGTCTTTTTTTTTTTTCCGGTGTGCAGGGGGAGTGTACCGAGGGCAGTGATGGCCGCGGTCGCGTGGAGGGTGGCGCCTGTTTTACCGGCCGGGCGGATGAACGAGGTGCTGATGTCGGTGGAGACGCCCGTCATGTAGTGACCCTTGGAGGCGATGGCGAGGGAGCCGATGGTGTCGGTGAGGGAGAGGATCAGGCCACCGTGGACTGTCTGGTGGTGGTGGGAGGAAAGTCAGCGCTAAAGCGTGTACGGGAGGAGCGGGGACTTGCCCCGACTCTGTTGACTTGATCGTTGTGAGCGGGGGGGAAGAGAGAAAGAGGGGTGAGAGATGCGTACGGTTGTAGGGTTCGATTTTGAGGCTTGTCTGGACGAGACCCGGGACGGCCTTGGTGATGACGAGCTTCGTTTTTGAGGGTCTGTACTCTGATCACAAGCGGCGCACTAGCAGAGCAATACGCACGTTGGGAAAACATTGTTGGTCATGTCCTGTTTGACTGAGAAATTTCCACTGTGGGAGGATGATGGACTGACCTTTATTGTCAATGAAGGACTTCCACACCTGACGGAAGGTTACACGAGGAGCGCTTAAACAAAACAAAAAACGGACTGACCCTCCGAGTAAAACGCAGACAAGCAGCCATCTCTCAAGCAGTGTGAACTCACTAATATGATGCTGTGAAGTTGCAGATTCCATTTTTGGCAGACGTTTGTTTATTTCTAATGGTGTTGCCAAACAAACCAAATTGGGTAATACTATTGTAACTCCGCTCGGTTTTACCCGGCTGCGTCGTCGCCTTTGCTTGAATCGAACGAAACTAGCGACAACTCGACGACGACTCTTTCGTTTCTTGCACTATCACACAGAAATGTCTGACCTCTGTCCCGTTTACGCTCCCTTCTTTGGTGCCATGGTGAGTGTACACAACAACCCCCTCGTAATGACTGACGTTGAGACGCGTTCTAGGGCTGCACCGCCGCGATAGTATTCACCTGTAAGGCAAAGTCGTTCGTAGTTGTATCGTCGAGCCATTGATTCTATCTTGTTTGTTTTCTTATCCTTGGACCGGTGCAGGTATCGGCGCCAGGTACGTTTGTGACAGTTGTAAAATTTTTGCGCGGGAGCCGACCAATCCGTAGTTATGGAACTGCAAAGTCCGGCGTCGGTATTTCTGCCATGGGCGTCCTCCGACCTGACCTCGTCATGAGGTGTGTCATCCCGGTCATCATGGCTGGTATCATCGCCGTGCGTATTCCGTCTGTGTTTTCTTCGGGATTGTGATAACACAAACGCTCGGTGCAGATCTACGGTCTGGTCGTTTCGGTCCTCATCTCGAGCTCCCGTGCGTTGTCTCTCGTCTCGTGGAATTTCATGACGTTGAAGGTTTCTGCACAGTCAACGCACAAATGTCGCTTGCGTCCAGTTTCATCGACCTCGGTGCTGGTCTTTCCGTCGGCCTTGCTGGTCTTGCTGCTGGCTTTGCCATCGGAATTGTCGGCGATGCGGGCGTGCGAGGTACCGCTCAACAGCCGCGGCTATTCGTTGGAATGGTGGGCTTCTTTTTTTTCACGTCACCCGTCGTTCCAATTGACGCCATCTAGGTATTGATTCTCATCTTTGCCGAAGTGTTGGGACTCTACGGTGTGTCTTGGTGTCCCAGCCGGTTTTTTTAACTTGATCTCATTTGTATGTCAGGTCTCATCGTGGCTCTCATCATGCATACGCGGGCTGGGGAAGTCGTTGGAGTGAGTGGCCTTGGCGTCGAACCCTCGCTGCGATGTGTTACTGACTGTTTTGCAGTGCTAAAGTGGCTGCGCAGCAGACAGTACCCGTAGTTAGATGAACTGCGACATCGATGTTGTGTCTGTTGTTGATCCCCTGTCTGGCGTTAATCTCACTGCTACCTGGACGATATGCTGTTGACCAAAATCAAACGCGATCGTGTTCCACTACGATGAGCTAACATTTAATTTTTCTCTTCGGGCAAGGAGGGCGGCAGAAAGTCGAGGTGTACATAAGATGGTTCTCGTGCTAGGGAGTAGAACCAGTTCGAGTAGTATGCCTGCATGGCATTCGTACAACTCTTGCTCGCTCTAACCTCCCGCGCTCCCATTTGCCTATTCCTGCGCTGATGCTGATGAGCCACCGATGAATACACTTAGAATACGCGTATATACTCGGGCAGCTGCAACATCCGATCATACCATTCTCCAATGAGATCCACCCCTGCAGCCCGCCTTGTACCTGCACCCGCCTTGGACCATGGTCAGCTTGAAGCTGGCCAACGAGTTCTCTGCGACGGTGCAGCCTTCTACTCGCGTGCCCCGGAATGTACTTGCTTCCACGGCGCGTAGAGGCCCGTTCGAGCGATTTCAGGGTTTCGACGAGAGCTTGGGCTTGACCGGACGGGGGCGATGACAGTGGCAGCAGTGTGGCTTTGTCCGCGAGGGCAACGTTGCACGAGTAGGAGCGAGGGACAGGGAACACGTTGGTGAATCTGGTTCATGAATCTATGTCATGCAGAAGATGCTAGTTGTATCACCGTCCTGCATGTGATATCAGGACAAAGTCATCTGTAGTCTAACGTGGTCGCGTGTAGTCGACGTGCTGGGAGACAAGGCGTCGATGGTGCGCAAAGCGACGGTGGCGTTGTCGACCAAGTTAGTGATGATCCATCCGTGGGAGCTCATGCATGGCGGTCCGACGTATGACTCGACGCTTGCCGAATTGACCAGCCTGGAGGAGACGTCGGAGACCATGATGACCACGACATTATCAACAAGCTTTCGCAGGTCTACAGCAGGCTTTTTTTTTTCATCGCCGACAACGCGGTCACTCATGTCCTTGATCGAGTTCTTCGAAATCACTTCCTGCCTGTCAACTCCGCGGCGCGATCATCGTTCTCTGCATGTTTGCACTTGCAAAATGGAGTGTTGTGTTGGAAAAGGTGGTCGTGTTGCTCAGAGCAAGATTGGGCCCTTTGGGCAGGGTGGCATTTCGTGGTCCCCTCTGACACTGTTGACTGATGCTTTCCAGGCCGATCTGACGCTCGCGTGTTATACCTGCGTTCTACTCCAATGGCTCAACGGTGGCGCGAAGAAAGTCAAGGGTGAATCCTCTCTCACCCCACACGTCTACCACTGACCACACGCTAAACAGGTTCCCTCCTAGACAAGACCCTCCGGATGGAGATAAGCAATCCTGTATTTAAAAAGCTGCAAGACGCTATCGAACACCCGTGTCGGTCCAAAGAATGGCTCGCGTTGGCAGAGCAAGCGATCAATACGATCTATGCGCTAGGCAATTGTCCCGACTAGCTGTGCAGCGAAATCATCAAGAATTTGATGCGGCGCGCGTTTACGCGCAAGTCGCCTGCCTCGCTGACGTCGGACGCGCCGGTGTGGCCCTCGGCTGGCGTCCGCACGACATCGAAACCGCGTACCTTCCCTTCGGCTACGGCGTCGGCATCCAGGTGGGCACGTCCGACCCGGTGTTCATGCGTCGGTTCGGGCTCGAGCCACGCCGGGGCGAGGCGACCGCGTTTCCGTTCGTGCCAACAAACATCCGGGAGGCGGCCCTGGGGGGAACAAACAGGCGGCGAAAGAGATGGAGTTGGGGATGGCATGGCTGGGCGAAGTCAATTCGGGCGTGTTCGGGGCGTGGGAAGATCTGCGGTTCATCAGGGAGGACTGGGAAGGACCGATCGTGCTCAAGGGGATCCAGCGCGCGTCGGTGCGTTGTCGTCGTTTGGTGGTCTCCGTGTCTCGGTTTGCGTTGACGCCCGCGTGCTAGGATGCGGAGAAGGCGATCGCGTACGGTATCGATGGGATCGTGGTATCGAATCATGGTAAGTTACTCTCGGTTTCGTTTCCCAGACAGACACGAACCAATGGCAACAGGCGGCCGCCAGGTCGATGGCGCGATTGGTTCTCTGGATGCCCTCGATCTGATCATGCGTTCGCCCAACGTTCGCGTCGCGCAAGTGTCCGGAAGACTGACCGTCCTATTTGACTCGGGGATCCGTACGGGCAGCGATATCATCAAGGCCCTCGCGATAGGTGCCCAAGGCGTTTTGAGTCAGTCTACTCTTTGCATCACGCTCGTCGTTGCGCTTGATTCTGACCTCTCTCTTAATCGCACGCCCGTTCATGTACGGCCTCGCGATTGCAGGACAAGCAGGTGTCGAGCAAATCCTGATGCAGACCATCTCGGACTTGCACATCACCATGGGTCTCATGGGCTATCCAACATAGTCAGTTCGGAAAGAATTTTCCGCCGGAAAATGAGAAATACGACAGAGCGATCAGATGATCTAATTCGATCGCGTCGCAGAGCGACATCAACGTGATGAGAGAAGTCAAGGATGTCCATCCTATATGTCCGCAATAGCTACCAGCCGCCTGGAGCTAGGCTTAGCTTGTCACAATAACAAGGAAAAATTGGCGTCTGATATGGCACGGCTGAACGAATTTAAATGATTATTGATGTACGTCCCCTCGGAGACCCGGCAGAAAAGGGTAAAGTACTTACATATCTTGTGCCTAGGAAGGTCCATTTCCTCCTTCACGCATATGGTTGCGTGTGTCAAGAATGAAAGCGTTAATATTGCTCCCACCAATAGCTTTGTGCTAACGATACCGTATGACCAATTTGATGGCGATTTAAACAAGCGGTCCGGCAGTCAAAGAGATCGCCATGTAGATGAGAAGGAAGGACTCGTAGAACGTGCTTGATGTCATGATGGCTGGTGACGAATGGGTGGGGCAAGATACGAACGACGCGTTCCAGAGCATGTGGTACAAGGGTAGGGTATCAGTGCTGCTCAACCTTCCAAGATGCCCATCTCTCGCCACTTTTTATGGAGTCACCGAATGTCGACGGATGCGGTGGAGGTGCTCTTGTCGTCCTTGATTTCGGGTTTGTATTCGCGGCTAAACGCCAAAAAGGTGGGGAAGGAGCGAGCTGAAGTTGGGTTTGGAGGACTTGAGGGGAGCAGATGAGGTCTTGTGGGGGGCCAGGGGAAAGACGCAGAGGGATTGGCGGTAGACGTGTCAGGAGGGGGAAGGATATACGGACGTGGTGGGAAAGACGTTTTCATCGTCAAGTCAGGTCATACCGTAGTCCGATGGTTGATCGAGGTGTAGAGGAGGCTGGACGGGGTCAGCCGCGATCATGCATCACGAAATGATAGGGACCTATGTTGGATCTATAAACAGCGCTCGAGTCAAGAAAGGCGAGGCGCGCACCGTTGATGACAATCCATACCGTACTTTGGGATCGTTTTAAAGTTGCCCTCGACGAGTGTGGCCTCGACAAACGGGTTGCGAAGAGGGGATTCACGAGACATGGAGCAAACTTGGACGGCGAGAGCGACGAGGACGAGAAACGAAACTGACCCATCGCTGTAACTGCCACGCCGAGCTCGACTGAAAGCGGTTGTTCGCATCCGTCTGTGATGTGGTCCTTTGCTCACAATGCCATCAGGCCCCCACTCTGGCGAAGACCACGAGCATTGCTTTTACGCAACTCGCCTGCCAAGTTCCAACACGGGCAACGTCCAAAAAGCTGAAAAAGAGGAGGATCTTCTCCAACACCAGCCCACAGATCTCGGACGAGGAACTTGACGGAATAGTCCCCTTGCCTGCGAACAGCATTGACGTGGTCATCATAAACAACCTCGTTCTCTTCCGCTCCCGTACATGAAGGAAACGCGACACGCTCAAGTCGATGCTGGCGACGTGGTGGCGTCAACGGCATCCAAAGACGCGGACGCAGAGTTGGAGGATGGACAGACATAACTTGAGTCGGACAATCTCGAGATAGGCATGGATACAGAAAAGCTCCGAGGGGATTTGGCGCAAGCAAAGAGATAGCACGGGCAAGCCAATGACTCGCCCAGGCCAATGCCGAGATCGAGTTCCTCGATGGTACGTGATACATACCTGTACTCAACGACTGGCTAATGCATGCAGAATCGGGATCGGAAAGCTCAACGTCGCGCAACCAGAAACTCTATGATCAGCAGACGCGTCTCGACATTGACCGTGAGCTCATCCTGCACGAATCGGATGCGACCAAGAAGTGCGCTCGAACAGCTGTGCAACGAGACAGCAAATTTGCGGGCAGAAAAGAGGGTTTGGGAGGTTCGTCCTTGCCTGGCTGTGATTTGGATCGACCGACGAAGCCTGTCAGGGTATTCGGCCACGACTGATCAAAGAAAACAAGGCGGCACATCCTCGACAGCTATCGTATGTGTGCATGCTCATTGCGCGGGTCTAGACGGCGCATCTGGCACAAGCACGCAGGTCTATAGACTACGAGGTGGCGTCTCACCCTTGCTCCTTGACCGCCTCTCAGCTGATCCTGTAGCTCTCGCTCGGGGAAAAGCTCCGGTCCATTGTAAGCGGCCCAGACACCTGCCGGTTATACGTCAAAAGGCAGTGATATGGAACCGTTATGATTCAGTATCGCAGGTGGTATGTATGCTAGTTGTAGGTACCTAGGTAAGCCGCAGTAGGCTTACATCCATGCAGCAAGACTCAGCCAATGGAAATCTAGCGGGCGCCCTGCAAAAGACGCTGGACACAGCAGTCTGTCTGGGCCAGCGACAAGAGGACACGATCGTGGACATGAGTGCGTCGGAGAAGCGTTCGGGGGACGACCAGATGGTGTACGAACATGAGGTACGCGTTTGATGGTGCGTCGCCGTCTTTGGGGTCGATCGTGTGTCTGACTGTGCGTGACAGGCTGCAGAGGTACTCACGCGGGCGGTGGCGCATGCCGACGCGTTCAAGACGATCGATCAAGCGTCTCAAGCAACAATGTACAGGCGACGTCGGAAGGCAGCAGTCTTCCAAGGAACTGGCGAGTCAACCCGTGGCGCTTCGTCCGGAACAGCCGGGGTTGGAAAGGGCGTTGGCGGACGAACAGGCCGAGGTGGCTGCTGTGCCGGCGCCGTTGCCCAACTAATCGTCACTTGTCGTGCGTGTGTTTGAATGACGCGGTTCATATTGCTAATTCATCGACGGAACACTTTACGGTCTGTGATCTAGGGGGATAAGTCACTCGTTGAAAAGGAGAGCTGGAGTCAACCTTTGGGTGACGTGTCGGAGGCTGCCAAGATGGAGTTGGAGGCGGAAAAGCCGGGTCACGTCGCTGTCGTCGTTGTCACCACAACAGACATCCATCTCCATCCCCTTCGGCGCTACCTCTTTATATGCACTTAAGCATGCTACACCCTCACCCTTTCTTGCCCCTTCATGTCGCCTGTCACCGCCCTCTCAACCTCACGCGGCTTGAGGCTCGTCTCGCCTTGACGGGTTGGCGACGATGAGGACGACTATCGCGGTTATCGCGTCATCGTCGGCATCATCGCTGCAGACACTCGCCCCCGTCGCCCCTTCACGCGTAACCTGCACACCCTCACCTTTTCTCCCGCCCTCACCTCTACCCCCGAACATGTACATCGATAGTATTATCCCTTTCTATCTTGGCTCCCGCACACGTCGATTGACAATCAATGTTCTCGTGGTACCCTTCGAGTCTTCCCCAACTCCTACGGTAGTGGGGGACAGGTTTGGACCGCTCTCTGCAAAACGACCTGTGGAAATTTTACTATACAGTATGCCAATAGTACCACTCCGACCACTGTCGGTCGGGATGCGATGAACAGACGAGACCAGGGGAAGTCGTCGACGAGCACACGACACGGAACGTATGCATTCCAAACACGGACAGTGATAGCGCCCGCAACCACCGCCACATTATGAACCGAAACAACCACAACGACCTTGCATACAAACACACAGACGAGGCAATATAGTGGATGATGGGACAAACTCATTATTGATCAGGACGAGTGCAGACACCATGGTCGAGCAGAACCGGTCGCACGGCACAGCGCATACGGGATACGCGGCAGTTATCAAAGAGCGACACGACCTGGCTGCACGAACAGACGCAACCACACAGATACCGCTCTCTACCGCCACGACCACCAACTATGGCCACCGCTCGGAGCGAGAAAGATTCAATGAAGCGAAACAGATTTCGTCCTAGATTTTTTTTGTCTGTACCGATACAGTAGATCTAGGCTTTACCCGTCGATGAAATCATTTCTGTCCTTGTCCTTGTTCGCCCTATCAGCATGTACCGCTACAGTATCGCACAACGACCCTTTTCGTCCCATCGTGCTCGTACAACGAATTCGGCAGCCAGAATCGCCTTTATGCTGCCTCAAGCCACTGCCCACCGTAGACTCGCCAGAAGGACCCGAAGACGTCCTGCTCTCCCCGTGCGACTCCTCATCGTCATCGAGCTCTGCGACGACGTCCGCATCGACACCGTCCAGCTCGCCAACTTTGAGTTTTTCAGCGGGGTCTTTCGCGATTTCGAGGTGAGCGTCGCCAAGACGTACACGGGCACCGACGAGGGTTGGACCTCTGCTGGGACATATCGCGCCAAGAACGTGCGGGGCGTTCGGGTGAGAGCCTTCTTTTTTATTTTTTATTGTATGTGTGGGCTGACCGACGATGTGCGATCAGTCGTTTCACCCGCCGACATCGTTGCGCGACTTTTATCGGTACATCCGCATCGATTTTCGCTCGCACTACGGGCACGAGTACTATTGCCTTGTCTCACTCCTGCGCGTCTACGGCCTCACCCATCTCGAGGAGTGGAAGTGGGACACGTGGCTCGCCGAGAGTCGGACGTGTATCAAAGAGCCTGCCTCGGCGATCGCACCCACATCATGGGACATACGCCTCGTATCGGGCGATGGCAATCCCACGCGTCTGAATCAGGAGTCAAACGGAAAAGGGATATCCAATGGGGACGCGAACGTGTCGATGACGCGGGCGAGAGCCGCGCGGATGCCGTGCAGGAATCGCTGCTCGAACCGCCCAACCAGGGCCCATCCTCGGACGGCTCGGTATCCGCGCCGCCTCAATCGCAGTCGCGCAGATGGTCGGACGACAGCGCAGGAACGATGGTGCCCATGCGCGTGGAGCAGCATATCTTGCCGGACTTGCCTCCCTCGTCTTCTGGAATACGCTCGGTGACAGAGGCCATCTCGTCGCTTATACCCCCGTCCTCGCCTGGCGTTGTCATGTCGCCCACGACAGTCCACGCTCGTGCTCATCCATCCGTACACGAATCTGACCACCCCATCCCCGGCCTTCCCTCGCAGTCGCACCCGATCCACACCAACGGCCCTAGCCATTCTTCACAGCCCGTACCCGTTCATGTGCAGCAAGCCCCCACGCACGCAGTGTCGAGTGCACAGTGGAGCGACGAGTCGATCCATCGCGCGATCATGAACCGGTTAACCCTCCTCGAGGCCAATCACAGCCTATATGCGCGGTACGTCGAGGAACACACCGCGGGCGTGCGCGAGGTGTTGAGAAGGCTCACCGAGGAAGTCGGCAGACTGGAGAGCGTCGTAAGTTCCCCCCCGGTCGATATCGAACGGCGCGCGCTGAACATGTCGCCAGAGCCGCATGCAGGCGCAAACGTACCAGCGGACGGTGCGCGAATGGGAACGACAGCGGCTACGACTGGAGTACGAACACGGGGAGCTGCTCTCGCGAGTGAACTATCTTTCGGAGGAGGTGGTGCTGGAGAAGCGGTTGGAGATCGCGCAGCTATGCTTGTTGCTGGCGGTGGTGGTGTTCATGGGGCTCACCGCGCGGAGCGCTGTCGGTGCCCACGCATCCGTTGACGTCGCGGCAACAACAACAACGCTCGACGCGCGGATGAGGCGTTCGGAATTTGAGTTTTGGGAGTAGTCCGGAAGGGTGGCAGTTCGGACGCAGTCCGAATCCGGCGGAGCGGGTCGACGGCGTCGGAGAGAAGGTAGAAAAAGCGATGGGTGAGTCGTGCTTCGAAAACGCTCGTGGGGGGGGCGCTGGTTGTTGACGCTGATATCCAAGACGCGATGGAAGCGACAGACGGCGCTCAGGATCAGAGTCAGAATCAGAATCAGAGTCGTGCGTCGAGGCCAAAGGGGTTCAAAGTGACGACCGTGTTTGCGCCAGCGGCGGGCACGGTCACGTTGTCTCAGTCTCCGCAGAGATGCACGTACGTGCATACGCATGCACACGGACACGGCCATGTGCACATGCGCGCAGACACGCATCCGCACGCGCGCGCGCACACCACGTCCTCGGCCTTTCGCACCCCGACCAAGTCCCGTCCGTCGACGCTCGTCGCCGAACCACACACGCTCCCGCGTGCCCAGTCGTCGGTGTTGACGATGACGCGTTCCCACTCGTCGTCTGACTCGGGAAATCCGGGGTACGTGCACGGGAGCGGGCACGGCATGGCCGGTTAGGATTGGCAAGGCGGTGGCGCACGGCGCATCTACACGAGATCAAGGGGCGAGAGAAGAGGAGCGCGCGTCGGGACGAAGAAGACAAGGAAAACGAAAACGAGCGCGGCGAGCT